>CATPAA010000044.1:0-41858 GCA_954870645.1 Agrotis clavis
TCAATACTTGGTGAAGTTAGGGATAGCGGCTCTTCGAAGGACCAACAAGCGTTGTGTAATTTTAGCGGATCGGATATTGGACGACACAGAAATTGAGCAAAATTAAAGTGTGGGAAGAATAGGTAGGACTTACTTGGGAGCACTGGAGGGCAGGTTGGTGCACCGCCTGCCGGCGTGGTCCGTGGATGTTCTTTGCACTCGCGCTCGGTGAATGAAATCGATTGTATTGTCCCACTTTATCACTTTGTGTCGGCCAACACGTTAAATAGTTTATAACAGTATGATGGTACAGCGATTTAGTTTTAAGCGGTGCACGGTGTTGAGCGGTTAGCGGATTGAAGAGAACAGGGCAGAAATCATCATGGCGACTTCTGTCGTCGCGGCGCGTCGTTGCGGCGGAAAACGGTTCTCATTGGCGTAGCTGTGTAGCACCTTTTGCGGAATGGGGGTAGGATTGGGAAGGAAGCCGGAGTATGATTGGCTCAATACTGTGGTCCAATATGAATACTACCTTCAATATGTGAGACGCGTTTGGATACATGATACCAACATTTTAATATTGCTAGCTTGCGCAAGCATCCTGCCCGGCTTTCGAGAATATGTAGTATTCTCAAAAGGTAAGAAATTACATTAAAGCGGATTGAAATTAAATTAAAGCGGACAAAAAGAGAAAAAGTAATAATGAAAATATGTGAATTAAAGCTAAATTAGAATTTTAATCACGCGGTGGTATTATTGAGAAGGTAAAGGACATAGTTTAACAACAGGTCTTTTGAAAGAGCCACTGCATGTCTTCACCATGGCAACGCGGGTTGTCCCATCCCTGCCGGGAAAAACTTCGGTGATTATGCCCATTGGCCAACGCAAAGGAGGGACATCATCCTGATGCATGAGAACCACTGTACCAATCTTAATATTGTCGGCGACATTTAACCATTTTTGCCTAACTTGCAAGTTATGTAGATATTCTATACGCCATCTTCTCCAAAAGCTACAAACCATTTGGTCAAGCAATTTTTTGCGGCAAGTTAGTGTTTTCGTCGTTTCGGGAACGTTCACGACAGGCAACGTAGTCAACGGAGAAGCCATTATAAAATGAGCGGGAGTAAGCGGTTCTGGGTACGGATCCTCATTCAGGACACAGAGCGGTCTGGAATTTAGAACTGCCTCAATCTCAGTGAGAACAGTCGAAAGCTCCTCATAAGTAAGAAGTTGAGAACCGATAACACGGTATAAATGTGTTTTAATAGATTTAATATTTGATTCCCACAACCCTCCAAAGTGGGGGGCGCGGGGTGGAATCATTTTCCACTCTATGCGGTAGCGGTGAGCAAGTAGTTCTTGCAATTGAGCCTTGGCTCCAACGAAATTTGTTCCGTTGTCAGAATATAAATAAGAGACAGGTCCTCTGCGGGAAATAAATCTTTTAAAAGCTGAAATAAAGGTGTCCGATGACACGTCGGTAACCAATTCAATATGAACTGCTTTTGTAACGAAGCAAATGAATAAACATATATAAGCCTTCTGACTTCTTTGGCCTCTGCGTCGACATAAGGTTACTTTAATGGGACCAGCGTAATCCACACCAGTATGAACGAAAGCTTTAGTCTCTTGTACGCGACAAGCGGGTAAATCAGCCATCTTTGGACTGGGGTGAGAAGGAGAAACTTTAAAACAGAAGTTACAAGCATGTACCCTTTGTCTGATGACACCTCTGGAAGAGAGGATCCAATATTTTTGGCGTAACAGAGAGCTAAGAAGGCTTACACCGGCATGACAATGAATGCGATGATAATAGTCTATTAGAACATGTGTAAAATTATCATGTTTAGGTAAAAGCGCGGGATGCTGAGCTTCATAAGGAAGGTTCGCGTTTGACAATCTACCACCAATTCTAATTATGTTATGCTCGTCTATAAACAAATCGAGTTTCTTAAACTGTGAGCGAAGTTTTTTACTTTTAATTTCGTCATAAATATAAAAAAAATGAAATTGTTGAATACAACGAATTAAATAAATTTCAGCGGTAACTAATTCACGGACAGTAATTATCTTATTTGCCTTGTCATAAGGAATAATATGCAAAAATCTCAAAATGTATACAATTATGCGCAATATTTTATTTAACGATGTAAATTTTTGAGAAAGGCTATATATTAAATTAGGTTCTGATACGGTAGATACTAATGTTAAAGATTTATTGTTAAACTCAGGCAATTGCTCGCTGCATGAAGATACAAACGGAGTGATAGGCCACTCAGCAGTTGGTCGCAGAAGCCACTCAGGGCCATGCCACCATAAATCATGGTTTAGTAACTGTTCAGGTAGAAGACCTCGAGATAGACAGTCACTAGGATTTTCCTTTCCGCTAATATGGTAAAAATGTTCAGGATCAAGATTTTCTTGACATTTAGCGACGCGGTTACTAACAAAAATATTCCACTTGTGAGGTGAGGAATGAATCCATGAAAGAGTAATTTTAGAATCGGAAAAGGCAAATATTTTATTTATAGTGGTGCGAGAGCGGTAAGTGTCATAAACTAGTTTAATTAAGTTAGACAAAAGAACAGCGGCGCAAAGCTCTAGACGAGCCAGAGATACGACCTTAACTGGTGCAACTTTAGATTTAGCACACACCAAATTTACGTGTGTGTTACCATTTGTGTCAGTGACATGTAAGTATATTACGCAGCCATACGCATTCAAACTGGCGTCAGCAAAACCTACTATATTTGTCATGCAACCCATAGTAACGGCTACATGACGCGGCAGTTTTAAAGAAGAAAGTAGAGGCAGTTGCTCTTTAAATTTTTGAAAAAGACGTACGATAGAATCGGGTGGAGTTTCATCCCAATCTGTGTTTAATTTCCATAATTCTTTTATGAGTAATTTCGCGAATAAAACTACAGGAGCCACTAGACCGAGAACATCCCACAGACGGGCAACAGTGGAAAGTATGGAGCGTTTAGTACAACCTTTATCTAAATCAGATGTAGTAAAGGTGAAACAATCCTCGGAAGGAATCCATTTCAGTCCAAGGATCTTTAAATTATCCCCGTCAGAGAAGTTAATAGAAGAGCGGTTGGAGTGTGGAATGACCTCTAGTAATTCCGAAGAATTACTTGCCCACTTAGTAAGGTCAAAGCCCCCAGCCTTAAATAAGGCGATAAGTTCAGCGGAGAGAGTCTTTGCTTCCTCCAGAGTAGGGATCGAATTAGCTAAGTCATCCATATAAAGCTCATGAGAAGCGACAATGGATGCGCGCGGGAACCGATGTTTTTCATCCTCGGACAGCTGACGCACAGTGCGCATGGCTAGAAAGGGACTGGGCTTAAGACCGAAGGCAACTCGGTTAAATTTAAATTCGCGAACCGGTTCCATAGTATTAAATCGAAACAATATTTTTTGATACTTTTGATGATCATCAATAACCTTAATTCGAAGATACATCTGTTTTATGTCAGCTGTAACTGCAATAGGAAACAAACGGAAATTTAAAAGTAATAAAAATATGTCAGCCTGTAAATTCGGCCCTGTGTGCAATAAGTCATTCAATGAAACGCCATTATGAGACTTAGCGCTGGCATCTAGGACAATGCGCACTTTAGTAGTTTGTTTATCATTCCTAATAACAGGGTGATGCGGTATGTAATATCCTGCAGAACTAGGTGCGGTTTCAGATAAATAATCCTGATCTATATATTCTTGTATTATTTTGTTATAGCTAGCGCGCAAAGTCGGGTCGCGAAGCTTACTTTTCTCCAAGTTAATTAAACGTCGATAAGCGACAGCATATGAATTTCCGAGTAATTCTGGATTTTTACAGAATGGTAACGTAACACAGTACGTACCACTGGAGTCACGTGACACAGTAGAAGCGTACAGCTGTTCACATTCCCGATCCGCGGGGCTCATAAAAGATTTTGAAGGTATTTCTTCGATATTCCAAAATTTATGTAAAGTTTCGTCCAACGACAGAAAACAATGAGAATCATCTATATTTAACGCGGTAGACAAATATGAAGCGGTATTTAACTCAATGTTATTTTTATTATATAAACTAGAAGGTATCTCACCCATAAGAATGTAACCAAACACGGTTTCAATAGCTGATGGCGCGGTAGGTGAGAGAATTTTGTTATGAAGTAATAAATACGGAAACAGCTTTGCCCCTAGAAGCAATTCAACCTCACCGGGCACGTGCCACAGGGGGTCGGCTAGCGGTAACTCGAACAAATGTTGCACAGCAGAGGTGTCAACAACGTGAGATGGTAATTTATCCGTTATACAATCAATAACAAGAGCGGTTATTTTAAAAGAATTTGTTTTATTTTTTGCAGTAACTGTTATCTCAACGTAACCTATGATAGGCCGCGAAGAGGTACCTACACCCTTTATACAAGAATTTGAAAGTGGTGTAATATTTAATTGCAGTTTCTTACAACAAGCTAAAGTAATTATATTATTTTGCGAAGCGTTATCTATTAAACACCTTACAGAAACGTATTGGTTATATTTGTTATCAACATAGACTTGTGCTGTTGACAAAAGAACCGTAGTGCGTGGAATGTTTATGCCTAAGCGAGAACACGCACAAAGCGCCACCTGTTGTGATTGTGCGGAACTAGTTGCAGCGTCAGCTGATACCGATCGCGGCTGTGAACTTTGTTCAAGATGTAAAAGAGAGTGATGTTTTTTGTTACATGTCCTACAAGTGTGTATAGATTTACACTGTGAGGCAGTGTGCGTTGTACTAAGACAGTTCACACATCCACGTTTGTTTTTAATAAAATCCAAACGCGAACCGGCCGATAGTGCTTGAAAGTTTGGACAGGTGTAAAGCTTCCAATGATCCTTGTTGTTACAATATAAACAAGTTTGGTTATTATCACAAGCAACAAAAGTATGTACTGTACTAGCACGTGACTGATTACGATAAGAATTATTTTTATTATTGTTGTTATTGTTACTTAGTGATGCGGTCCGAGAAGAAGTAGATCTTTCGAGTATTTTAACTTGCGATTTTATGAATTCAACGAAGTCCGTATAAGTAGGAATCTCCACATCTCTCATATGCATCTCGAATAAATGTATGATAGCGGGATCTAACTTTTTTAAAGCTAAATTTAATAACATGAAATCCTTTAAGTCTTTAATTTTTAATTGTTCTAGTGCCGAAACAGACGCGTGAAAACTTTCAATAAAGGTATTTAAAGAGGCGGAATTATTAATTGCGGGTTTGATATTTAGTAGGTTAGACATATAGTGTGAGCCTAGTGCTCGTTTATCTTGGTACTTTTGAACCAAACTATTCCAGATAGACGCATAATTTTCCCCTGACGGAATAATACCGGCGGTAATTTGCAATGCGTTTCCTTTTAGGTTACCTATTAAATATTGCACACGTTGAGAATCTGTAAGGTTTAAATTGCTATGGATATTTGATTTAAATGATTCATAAAAAACAGGCCAATTTTCAATTCTACCGTCAAAGAACGGAATCAGAATTGGTGGCAGCTTGACCGAGCATTTGGACTGCGTCGCGCTCGCGTTGTCGCTAGACGTTGAGTTATTCAATGACCTTGAGGAGTTTGCTTCGATGAGTGAACGTATTCTCTCGACACGAGTGTAAACGCCGTCAAATGATATTTGACTGTTGTAATCAATTTTATGATCAGGATCTATTTGTAAAGAATATGTATTTATTTTATCTAAGTTAGTACTAAATTCCTGACGAATAACTGAGAGTATTTGTGTATCTGCCATAAACGTCTCTGCCGAACGAAGCTCAATACTAGTCGTATTTATTTTCTTTGAAGTTTCATACAATGACGATAAACGCTCAAAGATTGCTTGATTTTTAGCTTGCAGTAATTTAATTTTGATTTTAAGTTCTTCCATATTGGAGTAGTTTTAATAGTTTGAGTTTAGTTTTTTAGTTAGATTTGGATAATGTTTACTCAAGTTTTAAAATTTTATTAGTTAGATTTTATTATAAGTTTTCTTAGTTAAAATAAGTTTTAAAAACAGTATTTAATTAGGTTATGATCAGTTTATTTTTATTAAAAAAAAACTTAAATTAGGCATTTTGGTGTGCCATTAGTATAACTATAAATATGTTATAGCTATCTAAGGTAGACGGCGAAAGCGGTAGAAGCTGCACGCCGGAGATTAAGAAACTTAATCTCTGGTACAAGTCGACCTCCTACAACCAGGTGGAGAATGGTCGTAGATCCCTTGGCATCGTCTGACCCAGTAGTGAGTCAGACACTAGTTAGTATTAGCTAGGCCTACGGGAACTAGAAAATACAGCGGATAGAATAATTTAGGTCTAGTGGGTAGACTAGACTATTTATTTTTTATCTTAGGCGGGTGTAATATTGCGGTTGAGTACGTATAAGTTGTAGGCAAGTTTACCGAACTAACTCACGTTATTTAGCGGTTTTAATAATTACCTATGCTATTTTAATGCAACAGGCGAACTATTAAGTTGGTACAGTAGTTCCCAATGAATAAATGTACCTAGCGGGGAATGTAAGAACGTCAGTATGCGTTCAAAATGGCGGTTTTATGAATTTAGGTATTTGACCTAAATCCTAGGTATGAGACCTAATTAGGAATGCTGATTCTATGAATCCGACTCGTATGGACCAAAAAACTTATGGTGAAGTTAGGGATAGCGGCTCTTCGAAGGACCAACAAGCGTTGTGTAATTTTAGCGGATCGGATATTGGACGACACAGAAATTGAGCAAAATTAAAGTGTGGGAAGAATAGGTAGGACTTACTTGGGAGCACTGGAGGGCAGGTTGGTGCACCGCCTGCCGGCGTGGTCCGTGGATGTTCTTTGCACTCGCGCTCGGTGAATGAAATCGATTGTATTGTCCCACTTTATCACTTTGTGTCGGCCAACACGTTAAATAGTTTATAACAGTATGATGGTACAGCGATTTAGTTTTAAGCGGTGCACGGTGTTGAGCGGTTAGCGGATTGAAGAGAACAGGGCAGAAATCATCATGGCGACTTCTGTCGTCGCGGCGCGTCGTTGCGGCGGAAAACGGTTCTCATTGGCGTAGCTGTGTAGCACCTTTTGCGGAATGGGGGTAGGATTGGGAAGGAAGCCGGAGTATGATTGGCTCAATACTGTGGTCCAATATGAATACTACCTTCAATATGTGAGACGCGTTTGGATACATGATACCAACATTTTAATATTGCTAGCTTGCGCAAGCAATACACTGAAAAAAAAGAATTGTTGAATGTACTAAAGTAGCGTAGGTTGAGTAATGAACTGCCATAGTCAACCCTTTTCATAGTTAATTTTACTATAACAAGAGTGAATTTAACAAAATCCACTTTGTTGATTTTACATAACAAAACAGATTGACTAAAACTATTTTAAGTATAGTAAAATTTATCGAACAAATATTTGAATACACTAAAGAAAGTTTGTAAAATACTTTCGTAAGAGTTCTCTAAATTTCCAACAGGTGACGCTACTAAATTTGTTCGTAACATTAACAAATAAGAAAGTTGATTTTACTTAACACAAATCATGAGATACGTTTAGTATAATTAACACTAGAGATATGTATATTTTACACGAGCTTGTCAATAAAATCAACAAAGAAGTTTTGTTTAAATAACAATACGAGTTTTGCAACACAGTTCTCCAGATATCCGATAGGTGTCGCTTGCTACTCTACTAAAGTTGTTCGTAAAAACTAATAAAGTGGAAAATTGATTTTACTTGACACAAATTATGACATATATTTAATGTAATTGACATTACAAATATGTACATTTTACACAAGCTTATCAATAAAATCAACAAAGAAGTTTTGTTTAAACAACAGTACGAGTTTCGCAACACAGTTCTCCAGATATCCGATAGGTGTCGCTTGCTACTCTACTAAAGTTGTTCGTAAAAACTAACAAAGTGGAAAATTGATTTTACTAAACACAAATCATGAGACATATTTAATATAATTGACATTACAAATATGTACATTTTACACAAGCTTGTCAATAAAATCAACAAAGAAGTTTTGTTTAAACAACAGTACGAGTTTCGCAACACAGTTCTCCAGATATCCGATAGGTGTCGCTTGCTACTCTACTAAGGTTGTTCGTAAAAACTAACAAAGTGGAAAATTGATTTTACTAAACACAAATTATGAGTTACATTTCATATAATTAACACTAGAAATATGTATATTTTACACGAGCTTGTCAATAAAATCAACAAAGAAGTTTTGTTTAAATAACAATACGAGTTTCGCAACACAGTTCTCCAGATATCCGATAGGTGTCGCTTGCTACTCTACTAAAGTTGTTCGTAAAAACTAACAAACTGGAAAATTGATTTTACTAAACACAAATTATGAGTTACATTTCATATAATTAACACTAGAAATATGTACATTTTACACAAGCTTGTCAATAAAATCAACAAAGAAGTTTTGTTTAAACAACAGTACGAGTTTCGCAACACAGTTCTCCAGATATCCGACAGGTGTCGCTTGCTACTCTACTAAAGTTGTTCGTAAAAACTAACAAAGTGGAAAATTGATTTTACTAAACACAAATTATGAGTTACATTTCATATAATTAACACTAGAAATATGTATATTTTACACGAGCTTGTCAATAAAATCAACAAAGAAGTTTTGTTTAAACAACAGTACGAGTTTCGCAACACAGTTCTCCAGATATCCGACAGGTGTCGCTTGCTACTCTACTAAAGTTGTTCGTAAAAACTAATAAAGTGGGAAATTGATTTTACTTGACACTAATTATGAGATATATTATTTAATATAATTGACATTACAAATATGTACATTTTACACAAGCTTGTCAATAAAATCAACAAAGAAGTTTTGTTTAAACAACAGTACGAGTTTCGCAACACAGTTCTCCAGATATCCGACAGGTGTCGCTTGCTACTCTACTAAAGTTGTTCGTAAAAACTAACAAAGTGGAAAATTGATTTTACTTGACACAAATCATGAGACATATTTAATATAATTGACATTACAAATATGTACATTTTACACAAGCTTGTCAATAAAATCAACAAAGAAGTTTTGTTTAAACAACAGTACGAGTTTCGCAACACAGTTCTCCAGATATCCGATAGGTGTCGCTTGCTACTCTACTAAGGTTGTTCGTAAAAACTAACAAAGTGGAAAATTGATTTTACTAAACACAAATTATGAGTTACATTTCATATAATTAACACTAGAAATATGTATATTTTACACGAGCTTGTCAATAAAATCAACAAAGAAGTTTTGTTTAAATAACAATACGAGTTTCGCAACACAGTTCTCCAGATATCCGATAGGTGTCGCTTGCTACTCTACTAAAGTTGTTCGTAAAAACTAACAAACTGGAAAATTGATTTTACTAAACACAAATTATGAGTTACATTTCATATAATTAACACTAGAAATATGTACATTTTACACAAGCTTGTCAATAAAATCAACAAAGAAGTTTTGTTTAAACAACAGTACGAGTTTCGCAACACAGTTCTCCAGATATCCGACAGGTGTCGCTTGCTACTCTACTAAAGTTGTTCGTAAAAACTAACAAAGTGGAAAATTGATTTTACTAAACACAAATTATGAGTTACATTTCATATAATTAACACTAGAAATATGTATATTTTACACGAGCTTGTCAATAAAATCAACAAAGAAGTTTTGTTTAAACAACAGTACGAGTTTCGCAACACAGTTCTCCAGATATCCGATAGGTGTCGCTTGCTACTCTACTAAAGTTGTTCGTAAAAACTAATAAAGTGGGAAATTGATTTTACTTGACACTAATTATGAGATATATTATTTAATATAATTGACATTACAAATATGTACATTTTACACAAGCTTGTCAATAAAATCAACAAAGAAGTTTTGTTTAAACAACAGTACGAGTTTCGCAACACAGTTCTCCAGATATCCGACAGGTGTCGCTTGCTACTCTACTAAAGTTGTTCGTAAAAACTAACAAAGTGGAAAATTGATTTTACTTGACACAAGTTATGATATGCATTTCATATAATTGACATTAGAAATATGCTAATTTTACGCAAGCTTGTCAATAAAATCAACAAAGAACTTCTGTTTAAACAACAGTACAAGTTTAGCAAAACAGTTCTTCAGATATCCGATAGGTGTCGCTTGCTACTCTACTAAAGTTGTTCGTAAAAACTAACAAAGTGGAAAATTGATTTTACTAAACACAAATTATGAGTTACATTTCATATAATTGACATTAGAAATATGCTGATTTTACGCAAGCTTGTAAATAAAATCTACAAAAACTTTTGTTTAAACAACAGTACGAGTTTCGCAACACAGTTCTCCAGATATCCGATAGGTGTCGCTTGCTACTCTACTAAAGTTGTTCGTAAAAACTAACAAAGTGGGAAATTGATTTTACTTGACACAAATCATGAGATATATTTAATATAATTGACATAACAAATATGTACATTTTACACAAGCTTGTCAATAAAATCAACAAAGAAGTTTTGTTTAAACAACAGTACGAGTTTCGAAGTCAGTTCTTCCCGACAGGTGACGCTTGCTAATCTACAAATAGGTACTAGTTGTTTGTAAAAACTAACAAACTGGAAGATTGATTTTTATTGAATCAAAATATGAGATAAGAAATAAATACGTACATTTTATACAAGCTTGTCAATAAAATTTACAAAGAACTTTTGTTTAAGGTTAAACATTAGCCCGTGACATGACTCGCTATTGTAGGCACATAGCGTGGTTTCCATGAGTTTTAGCTTCTACATTATATATTTTAGCGTGTTCCGACAACTAACGGCAATTTGTTCACTATGAACTGTTATGTGTGTATGTTTTAGTATTTGCCGAATACCTACAAATTAATGTGTGCATATTCACTCTTTTGTACAAATCAAAGTTGTATTCGGCAAATACTACAAACATACCGAATACAACAGCATTTAATGAGATAATTTTGCTTTGTTATCATAGTTCATTCATAATTTATCCTAGTTGTATTTGGCAAGTACTACAAGCATACCGAATAAATACAACAGCATTTAATGAGATAATTTTGCTTTGATAACTTATCATAGTTCATTCATACTTTATCCTAGTTGTATTTGGCAAATACTACAAGCATACCGAATAGATACAACAGCATATAATGAGATAATTTTGCTTTGATAACATAGTTCATTCATACTTTATGTACCTAGGTATAGTTACAGGACATTGTTCCTATAAGACCATCCATAACTTTTTAAGATATTCTGAACTGCATTCACAGATTTCGGAAAAGTTTACAGTCACCAAAAAAAAAAATCTAAATACGAAAAAATGCCAATCTGTCCTATTTCATGTGAGGATCAAAAGACTCTATGGGACCATTTAAGGTATGAGTACTAGAAATGACAGCAATCGCCAAAAACTTTTCCTATACATTTTGAACAGAAAAACGATAAATCAACGATAAATATTACATAATGCCAAAAATGATCCTATTTCATACTGTGATCAAAATACTCTATAATATAGAGGATGCTTATTTTTGACCTGACTAAGTATACAAATGAAATAAATCTTAAAATATAGCTTATTGAATTGTATATTGATTACGCCTATCACATTATTAAAAGAAACGCAGGATAAAAAGATTTTTTAACATTTATTTCTGTTAAGGGGGATGCTCCAACCAGCCCGCGAAATTCAATTTTTTTTACGTTTTTTGCAATTTGCAGGCCAGTGACATGTTGTAGCTTTATAAATATATGAGTTGCGGTAATAACAAGTATAATTTTAAATATAAAAAATATCAAAAAACTCGCTCCATCAGCTCTCACATAGAAAAGGTGCATCATGTTAAAATCTCCGAAATCTAACTACGATGCACCTTTTCTATGTGAGAGCTGATGGTGCGAATTTTTTGATAATTTTTATATTTAAAATTATACTTGTTATTACCGCAACACATATATTTATAAAGTTATAACATGTCACTGGCCTGCAAATTGCAAAAAACGTAAAAAAAATTGAATTTCGCGGGCTACATCGAAGCAATCACCTTAATTTCACGCACGCATTCAAATCGTCCTTTTTTACAACGTTCCATTTTAAACTTTGCTGCTTGACTTTTTTTACTCTGTTTCTGAGTTTTATGCATATTGTACGTTTAAGTTTACCAGTAAGTTTTTCTTTATTAATCATTGGATAAAATAAATTATTTTAAAATAAAACAATAATTAAATTAAATTAATTATGCAGTGTTTCATTGAGTGTGCGCAAGTGAAACGGATTTTTGACATTTGACAGTTCTGTGATTTGCATCGGCGCCAGTATTGCCAACTTAGTGGATTTTCCACTAAAACTGGTGGTTTCGACCCTTTAGTGGCGAAATATTGCTTTTAGTGGCTGGTGGTTTTTTCTAGTGGTTTAGTAGAATTTACTTTCAATAACTAAAATGCTATCACTCAACCACTAAGCTACTAAAACGTTACGAAATAATTATGTATTTTTACTTCATTTAATTGTCAGGAGAATTTTATTTTTATTTAAGAATACGCTTTGTTTTAAGATTGGAAGGAAAATGCTGCAAAGATTATGAAATTGCAATAAAGTTACAAAACAAATCGGGACCGAAGAATCATATAATATGTGAAATAGACGATGGGGTAGACAAAAATTCAATTGATGAAAACGAATTTTAGAATATCACTTTATTTTTGTAGTTATTGTTGTAATTAATTTTTGTGTTCCTCATTTTAACGTCTTTTTACTTAAATATTTTGTTCCGTAATGAAAATTAACATTTTAATTACATAATTAAATATAGTTTCTGTTTACTTTCGGAAAAAAATGTTTAGTGGAAAATAAAGCGATTTTTACAAGTTTTTGGAGTAGAGCCGATTTTTGTTAGTGGTTTTCTGGTGGTTTTAGAAGTTTAATCTGGTGGAGAGATTGTTTATCTGTTGGCAACACTGATCGGCGCAATCCTTCGCTGTTGTTGTTTTGTTGCGCTTGCGTCCTGTTGTGTTGTACTGTGCTATTTTGTATGGATTTCTTCTTATTACGGCCCTATTTACCGCCCGAAGACCCCAATATCTTCCTCATCTGACGACCTTTGCTTACCATACCATAAACCGTTGCAAATTGTGAACCTTGTAATGAACTCCTCATGAGAAGCATATACCAGCAATTAACAACAAGCTGCAACAAGCTCAAGCTTCCGGTTCACGATCCTTGCTCTTGTTATTGACAGTCCTTCAGAAGAGCAAAGACAGATTTATGCTGTTATACAAACAAGAATTGCACCACGTCAGGTATTTATGTTTCTTTATTGTTTATTATCATATTTCTTCTGGTTAAAATGATCATACCAGTCAGTGATTGATCCATGCTGTAATACTTTGAAACACAAAAAAAAAGTACATAATAATAATCATGAGAATAATAATAGGTTTTTTTTGGCCCTGAATGTAGTGATGTCTTTCTTTAATATCTTTTATTAATATATACACAAAATAAAATAACTGATATTAATTCAATGTTTTCTTTCATAGATATCATCATCATGATATCGATAAGTTGCAAGCATGCTGAAATAAATAATGAGCGTGGCGATGATGCCTGTGGAGTTTCTACTTCAGACCAAGTTGTAATTAAAACACTAATAAGTGGAAAAATTAAGTCTAGGATTATGTCAAAAAAGCAATTTATTAAGTCTATATTTTAAAAGAAGTTAATGTATTTGGCAGAACCAGGATAATTGAAATTGTTTGGCCGGTCAATGAATCATTGGATATTGCACTCACATGGTGACGGTAGTGTGGTACCTTTTATGGGCTCGGAACCCCGCCATTATTTTATCTGCTCCAGCAGAATTTCTGGATGACGTTGTAAAAGAATAAGATGAAAATGATGAGGATTAAACCATTCTATTGTAACAAAGTGTTTTGTTTATTTTCCCCGTTTCATTCAACAGGATGTAAGTTGGTAAATTATATAGTGTTTACTTTTGACAAGAATTGAATTAGACTTTCTAGAGGTAAGTATAGCAACTATCTAACTAGGTTTGATACCTATTGTTTTTAGGTTGTTTAGGTATTTTTTATGTACCTAAGTACTTTAGAGAACGTAGGTAAGTACCTACTTATTCTTGAACAGCTGTGTTATTTTCATAAATAAATCAATTGAGTTAGAATGTATGTACAGACGCCAGCAGGTCAACCTACCCGAATCTGTCAGATTATACCAATCAAATATTAACCTTCTACTCTTGTGATAAGGTTGAAATTCTATTAAAGAAATCTGACAGATTGTGGTAGCTTGATGTGCTGGCGTCTGTACCTATATTGGCAATCATCAAGTCTTAGCATCAACTTAGGGGCAGTTGGTTTCAAGGAATTAACAAAGTAAAAAAAAAGATGATTTAGACCATAGTCAGGTTAATATTCATATTTTAGATTAACAAGCATTATTAATTAAAGTCTGTTTTTTAATCTCGTAGACTGAATTGACAGGTGCAAATGGCAAACTGACATAAATTTCAATAGTATTTACGTCAGTTTTGATGTTATCATTTGTCAATGTGGACAGGCGGGGATGTCAATGTGGTCTACGAGATTAAAAAACAAACTATAGTTTATGCACGTTGGTTTCATTATTTCCTATGACGGCAAATCCTAACCTAAAAACAACAGAATGTGGTCATATTGGGTCATCAGGATAAACAACTCGTGCTAGACGTCATTCCTTCCTGTAAGTAGGTATATGCTATAGTGTAGCTGGGCTCTGGGAGTTCCACATCAGGTGTTCCAGATCTTCAATATTTTTATACCTACATCAACAGAGAGTGCTCATCAGACTGAACAATTGTTGCTAAGAAGTAATTGTAAATCTTACATGATTGATAATTATACCTAATTACAACGACGATATAATACTAGACTCCGCATGCACGATCTAAGGAACAAAAATTATTCTGTCAACTCGCTGAGGTACTACGTAAGCGAGGGGGACGGGGTACTGCATTGTGATTGGCTAACTCATGGTCTGTTCTGTCTCAACGTATGTTTACGGCTCACAGGATTAATATAAGACTTTTTTGCCTAATGTGTTGACAGACATCGGTCGCCTGTTATTAGGAGTCTAGTATTATATCGTCGTTGCCTAATTATGATGCAATCAATAATTTGGTATGGGGATATCTTTTGTAGCGAATTAACGTTTTAAGTACATTAAATCCTGGAATGTATTTAAGCAAATAACTAACCCCACGCGTACAAAGTCGCGGGCGGCCGCTAGTATCCTATAACTAGAAGACAAATAAGACGCTTTTAACGTTACCTCATTTGTCAAATTACCTTTAAACAAGTAGCTTAGAAGTTAAGGAATTTAAGGCGACGATTACACGTAAGGTATTTACTGTGATCCATCAGTAAATAATGACGTATCGTGGTATTTAATTAACGTGTAAGTAACCTAATGTATTGATGTACCTATGTCATTATTTATTCATGGATTTCTAGATTTCTTGATTCTGTATTGATGATCCGTCGGATTATGATAAAATATTGATCGTGTAGCCTCCGTCAATATTTTTATCACGTCAGTAGGTACGCGTTACGCTAGCAATGGAGGAGGACGACTTTTTGGATCTTGTGGCGGCGACAGACGCACCGTCGTTGTCGCCGCCCCGCACCCTCTCGAAACTTTCTAAAGATCAGGAAGTTATAAAGCATTTATCCTAAATTTAGAAGTATTGCCAGAGATATGGGATAGTTCTTCAAAAGATTACAAAAATTTAATAAAAAAAAGGAGAAGCACTACAAAAATTACTGGAAATTTACAAAAAAATGAAAAGTGATGCCACGATTGATGATGTCAAGAAAAAAATTATCATTTTACGCTCAAATTACCGGAAGGAACTCAAAAAAATACAAGTATCCATGACTGCCTGGCATATTGAAGCCGGTGACATTATAGCCGAAAACTTTAAAGTTCCGTCCCGTTGCCAGGTAGGTAATGCAAAGTTAACGCTAATTTTTCTCTCGGGGTAATAGATTTTCTCATCACGGTATCTTGTTTGGTTAAAAAAGGTGTTACTATTGTCAGAAGTTCTTCAAAGCAGGGTTCAGGCATTCGAAAATAATTCTCGTAATCATTCATTTCACCATGTAATTTAATTTCTGCCATTAAATTCAAATGTGTGTAGGTACCTTTCCCTTTCTTGTAACCAATTCTTTCCCATCGCTTTCGCTTGACCTTTTTATTTAAACTAAGTGCTAAAATAATAGCCACGCAACCTTTAATTTTCAGCTCTGTTGACATTTTAGACGTTTAAACTGCAGGAGACCGAACACAATACTGACGTAATAAATATTGAACGTGTAGGCTGGTGTATTAATCCATCAGTAAAAACTGAAATCCATCAATAAATACCTACTATACTGACGGATCACAGTAAATACCTTACGTGTAACCGTCGCCTAAGGGAACAGAGGAACATGACACACAATCATACCGGTCAAAATCATAATATAGGTAGGTACCTATATTTTCGTTTTTTGCTTCGCCGTAATCGGGTAAAAAAGAAGAGACACGAAAATTGCTCTAAATACTTATAGATACCACTCACAGCTTATAAAGTTATGAATCATGATCGGTTTAGTAGATAAGATGTGAAGGCGTACAAACAAACGGACTTTCGATATTTTATTAAAGGTATTACAGCTTGGCCAGAACGGATTGAAACGGAACTAATCTTTTTATTTCTGACAAACGTTTTAATATCTTTGATATTTGATGTAAACAAAGACCGCAGGTTTGTTAGATTTATTATTGTGCCATAAAACTAACGAAATAAGTGAAGTAAAATAAAATAAAATCACTCAAAGTGCTGGTAGCGCGAAGACAGTGGCGACTTCCGGTTTTCTACAGTTTTTTGCCAAGCTGTAGGTACTAGCAGGCATCCGCGACTTCGTACGCGTGGGGTTGGATATTTGCACATATTCCGAGATTTAATATACCTAAACGTTAATTCGGCATGAAAGATATCCCCATACCAAATCTCTTTACTATTACGATTTTTATGGTTCTCACGGGGACCAATATTTTTTCAGATATAAAAAGTATCCTGTTAATCCAGATCATATTCTATATGTGTGCGAAATTCACTCTGAAACATAACTCCAACAAACGTTTCTCCGCTTAACGATTCGCCGACACAACGATTCATTCCTGGAGGCCAATCGCGCTAATTTGAAACGTCTGCAAACGTATACGATAACGTTATGGTTCGATTGCAACAGTGGTTACGTTACGATTCAGTTTTTTCTGATTTTGGTATTGCGTTATAAGTTCAAACGCTAACCAAAGTTAGATAGATAAATTCATAATAAGATAATATCATATCAGTAGGATGTAGTGTAGAATCACTTCACAACAAAGACAAAACACTCCAACGATGCAGTAACGATCATAAAAAAGTAGCGTCCTATCAACTTTACGTTTGACAGCGGTTACGTTCCAGCTACGATCGCGTTGCGTCTCAACTTGCTGTCAAAATTTTAGCGCGATACGAAACGGTCAAAAAGTTTTGTTATGGTAGCGGTTCAGTTGCGATTTCGTTGAAAAAAAATAGCGCGATTGGCCTCGACGGTTTGACGACAAAAACTTTCACCGTAGAACGATTCGTCGACAAAGACATGGTTTGACATTATAATACTAGTAACTAAATCCGACATAAGAGCACGGGGTGCCCTTGATGTCGGATTTAGTTTCGGTTAGTTAGGTTCCTTTAAACCCTGAACACAGAAATAGAAGCCCCGCGCAGCGGGGCTTCGTCTAAATGGCTTCATTTCAATACTTCATGAAACACAATACTCATGACTCAATCGTTCTGTCGGCGAAACGTTCGTCGAGGAAAGTTTCTGTCGTCGAACCGTCCAGGAATGAATCGTTGTGTCGGCGAATCGTTAAGCGGAGAAGCGTTTGTCGGAGTTATGTTTCAGAATCGCGAAATTTCATCCAAATCCATTAAGCCGTTTACAGCTTGGCCAGAACGGATTGAAACGGAACTAATCTTTTTGTTTGTTGATAACGTTTAAAATCTTTGATATTTGATGTAAACAAAGAACGCAAGTTTGTTAGATTTATTATTGTGCCATAAAACTAACGTAATAAGTGAAAAATAATAAAATAAAATCATTCAAAGTGCTGGTAGCGAGAGCACAGTGGCGACTTCCGGTTTTCTACTGTTTTTTGCCAAGCTGTGTGATTGAGTCACAAACATCTAAACATCTTCACAAACTTTCGCATAATTATAATATTAGTAAGATTAAATATTAAAAAAGTAACGATTTACCTCTTTGTTTTGATCTATACCTATGTTACATAATTAAAATGTTGATTTTACGAAACATCTTTGAGATGTTACTAAACTTTAATGTTACTTGACGTGACGTCATACATTTTGTTCCACCATATTCGTGTTCCGTTCTCGACTCGACACGGCTT
Source organism: Agrotis clavis (assembly GCA_954870645.1). Taxonomy (NCBI): domain Eukaryota; kingdom Metazoa; phylum Arthropoda; class Insecta; order Lepidoptera; family Noctuidae; genus Agrotis; species Agrotis clavis. The sequence goes on from CATPAA010000044.1 coordinate 18,542, forward strand.
AGAGTTGCCAGATTAAAACCTCTCCGCCCTTTTTTCCGTTCGTTCGTTCCGTACCTAAAGGGTAAAAACGGGACCCTATTGCTATGACTTCACTGTCTGTCTGTCTATCACCAGGCTGTATCATAGGCTGCTGTATGATAGCTAGACAGTTGAAATTTTTGCAGATTATGTATTTCTGTTGCTGCTACAACAAATTCTAAAAACAGAATTTAAATAAATATATAAGGGTGGTTTCCATACATTAAACGTGTTTTTTAGCCGTTTTTGATCGATATGAATAACGATTGGTACGAAACCCTTTGTGCACAAGTCCGAATCGCACTTGCTTGGCCGATTTTTAGACATAATTGCGTACCTACTGATCATATAAATATCATGTCCGGACGTTTTAGCGTGACAAGTAGTATTTCTGTAGATTTTGGATGGTGTACCGTGTTTTCCCGTCCGCATAAGTTCTTTTTTCATTTTTATGATATTTTGACACTACTGAACAAGATAAGAAAGGGTGTCGCGCTGACACCCTTGAGCGTTTCGTATAAAACTCATAATTATGCCAAGAAGCTACCGCCAGCCATTAGACAAACTTCTGATTTTAAGATTTTTAATAACTATCATGAAAATAAAAAAAAACCTTTTATGCGGACACGAAAACATGCTTCTCTCTCATTTGTTCCGAGCATCTACAGAAATAAGGTAAAATCTAAATAATTAAAATAAAGTACAGAAAATATGGCCATTAACATTTCTAAATACATTTTGGACTGAAATAAATGCCAAGGCATGTTACTCGTGCGATTTACCCGATGAAGTAATCGTAAAAAAAACTTAAATAATATAATATTTTTGGCGGAAAAATTCCAACTTGCACGGAATTCAAAATATCTCGTTGGCAACACTGTTCTGTTCTTCAATTCTTTCTTTTGGTCGCTCGGCGCTTGGATATTATGACGTGCATGTGCGTGCGTGGTATTTATTTAAATAATTCATAGTAAAGTTATCTATGAATTATACTCGCTCTGCTCACAGAACACTAATAACCTAGGTTAATTAGTAGTAGTTCATAGTGAGTGAAAATGGACTCGACGTCACAAAGTACGGTGGAATTTACATTATGCTCCAACTTCGCCATAGCACTCCTCGATTCCTGGGGCGTCTCAAAAGACACACAAGCTGTATTTCAAGGTAAGTTTTAAGTTCCTACTTATTACCTATCAGTATCAACATAGAATGGTAGAATAGGTATCTGACGAGTTGCGTTTTTGACGAGATGCAGTCCTGACGAGTTGCGATTCTGTCTACATGCGTTTTCTGACGAGTTGCGAATCTGACGAGTTGCGTTTCTGTCGACATGAGAATGATCCGTACCTTCGTCCTAACAGGTCAGTCTTATCGTAAAGTAAGTCATTCTATGTGCCTTGCCTATTGCCACTCAAGCTAAGTTGGTAACCTGCAGATCTCCTTATTTCTGATTTCAACGCGCAATAACTCCAAACATAGCTCGTTAGATAGTCCTTGACCTTGAGCCTTTAATATGACATCCTAGTTAGCGAATATCTGTCTGATAACTAGCGGTGAGTAACTCCGGAGGTACCTACTGATCCGAAGGAAAACAAGTTTTTTTTTTATTGAAAACAAGATAGTTTATTAAACTTTCTAGCTATGAATGTGTAGTTAGCAAAACAAAAATTGTTACTTTGTTACTAAAGTATAAATTCATATAAATAAAGTCTGTAAACTGTTCAATTCAAAATGTGCCAAATGAGCCAACGAACCGAATGAATAAAATTTTCTGGTCAAACCGCAGAACCAGAATGACCAAATTAATGCCGGTGCCAAAGGAATAACTAAGGTGAACCGGAATTGGAGTCGGAATAAGTGAATCAATTCACTTTCCGGAATAAAGATAACCCACTCCTACTGATAACCACAAAATATTGTAGTTTTTTTGTATCTAAAGTATTTAACTACACACCGCATATTACTTGGTAGTGTATAAATATTAATATGTAATTTATCTAGGTAGATACTTTAAATAAATGTATTCCAAATTTTAATATCACTCCCTGGGCCCTGTTTAATAAATGCTACTAATTGTAATTGTATACAAGCTACAAATCTGCAAGTTTCTGTTTAGTAAATAATACAACTTACCTAAATAGCATTTGTAATATAAAATATTTTTAAGATTTTTATGTGCAAAATTCTCACTATTTTGTTGTGTTTATTAAACAGAACTTGTAGTACTATTCAACAACATTGTAGGATTGTAACATTTATTAAACAGGGCCCTGCCCTGCCACCAAATACAAAATTTTCTGATGTCAAGCTGGGAAATAACTAGATTATTGTTTTCTTCTCTTTTTAGAATATGACTTGGATGTATTTTGCATAGAAAATATTTCTGATACTGAAATAAATGAGCTGATTCCAAAATCAAGAATAAAGGATAGAATTAAATTCAAGGCTGGATTAGCTCAATTTAAAAATGAAAATAAATCCCTGGTGAGTATTTTGAAGTACATAAATATACCTATTATTGTACCAACTTTCCAGAATGTAGCAAAAGAGCCTTTAGGCTCGGTAATCTCAAGCACAGGCTTTGCTTGTTTTAAAATTGATTGATTTGTTCATATTATTTTGGTTTTGTACTTGAGAAAAAAAAGAAGTAAATAAACTACATATATATTACTAGCTTTTCGCCGTGGTTTCACTCGCATTAATTTGAAAATGTCCCACGGTTGTATGTAGCGTTCCTCAAATAATGGACTATCCAACACAAATAATTTTTCAATTCGAACCAGTAGTTCCTGAGATTAGCGCGTTCAAACATAGAAGCAATCAAACTCTTCAGCTTAATAATATTAGTAAAGATTATTATTTTAAAGATTTTGTGTATGTATCTCAGATCAAATGCTCGTAATAGTATGAGCACTGATCTAGCTGGAGTCAACTTGAAATTGTTTTTTCACATTAATAAAATAATAAGGAACATAGGTACAAATGAAGTTATGTGCTTACCTTATCTTAATTTTTACAGAGAACATGTTCTTTAGACACAGAATCAATAGAATCAGATAAGGATTCTATGGGGCATGTGGGCAGCGATTATAGTTCTGCGGCTAGTGGCTGTTCTTGTGCTACTTCGAACGAAGAGGTTAGTTTTTTACACTTTATTTTGGTCAGTGGGTAGCCTTAGGGGCGGATTTTTAGGAGTTGGAGTATATCCTTAGGGGCGCTATGAGAAGCAAAGAAAACGAAAAAAAAATTTTTTTGGTTAAAAAAATTTTTGGGACTTAGAAAATTTTTGGGACTTAATTTTTTTTTTCGATTTGGTACCATACGCTTATAGGCACCATGAGCCGTGCAGAAAACAAAAAAAAAATTTTTGGGTTAAAAAATTTTTTGGGACTTAGAAAATTTCTCTTTACTTTTCTCTTTACTTTTCACCTTGAGTACGGTTAGGGGCAAACACTTAGAAAATTTTTCGAAAAAAATTTTTTTTTCGATTTGGTACCATACGCTTATAGGCACCATGAGCCGTGCAGAAAACAAAAAAAAAATTTTTGGTTTAAAAAAATTTTTGGGACAGAAAATTTCTCCTTACTTTTCACCTTGAGTACGGTTATAATAGCTACAATTAATATCCCTGTTACGGTAGGATCATACAAACGTCGACGGAGCACCGCTTCGCGGTGCTCCTACTTCTGGGTGGTTTAAAAATAAATAACCACGAAGGGGATGGCGGGGTCTTTCAGACCCCGCCATCCCCTTCTAACCTAACCTGTCCGTGTCGGGGTGCCCCAAGTCGTTTTTATGAAAAAAATTCTCAAAGAAAATTTTTGAAATTTCTGGCAAAAAAAAATGCTTGGGGGGAGTTATATAAACCCCTCTCTACACCCCCCATGCATCAGAATACTCAAATTCGGGTAGCACGTTTCTAAAGTTGAGCCCAACATCATAACAATTATTATTTTTAAAAGTGTTTGCCCCTAACCGTACTCAAGGTGAAAAGTAAGGAGAAATTTTCTGTCCCAAAAATTTTTTTAACCCAAAATTTTTTTTTTGTTTTCTGCACGGCTCATGGTGCCTATAAGCGTATGGTACCAAATCGAAAAAAAAAATTTTTTCGAAAAATTTTCTAAGTCCCGCGCCATAGCGCCCCTAAGGCTACACTCCAACCTTTATTTTGAAATTGCCTTGTTAATAACCGATACCATAAATACCTACTACAAAATACTCGTATAAGTTATTGATTAAAAAGCCCGCCCTATGTTGTTCCTGCTACAAATGGCAATAATGCTAGAAGGATTTCCCTGCTGCAGGCGTAGCATGGCGCCGCAGAAAGGGGTTTTGTCGACGGAAGAAAAGACAAAATGACAGAACGTAGAAATAATTTTAGCGTTTTAAGCATGGTAATGTAAAAAATATAGAAAATAAACATTCTATTCTTCAATAGTGTACGAATGGTGTCAGATTTGTGCAAAAAAACAGTTGTACAGGAATAACAATAAAATAACTGTCTATTCTTGGTAAAATAGAGATGGAATCGTCCATGTCTGTAGTGAAATTAACTTTGATTTCATATCTTTTTTTATCCATATTTTTCCAATTGATAGTTTTATTGTTTTTTATTTAATTTACTTAGTGTTATTACAAATGATTTTTAAACACTTTAACTTAGATACCTGTTTAAATGTGATGTTGTCTCTTTCAAACAATATTGTCAAAAAACAGCATTGTTTAAAAATAATTGTAATAACACTGACTATTTTTACCATTTCTGTGTACATAAGTCCTATTTTTTTTCTCCCATTAGTCTTTTAATTTAAAAGAAATTCTGAAGACCACTAGTATCGGACAAATATGCCTTCAGTATATAAACAAGAAGATTGATGATACAACTATAAGAAACAATTTATCAAAATGTATTATAGAGTACTTCATAAAAAAGAAGGGTTCGATGGATGCAAAAAATTATGAGGACATGTCCAGTCAAATTGTTAAATTTTTCCCATTCGAGTCGAAGGTTATATTTTTATTGCAAAAATATTTTGGTATGGTAGATTAGATACTAGTATATTGGTACTACTATAGTAGTGTTATGGTAATATAGTAACAGTAGTTTTATAGTATATATGTAGATAGCGTACCATGTATAGTCTTGAATTTTCTCGAATTCTGCGCACTCTTCCCATTTGCAACTCGTCGCCAGGGCTCGAAAACGTTATTTAAAATAATGTTCTTAAATGTTTCAGTTTTTCCTTCAGTGTTCCAGATCAATAACCAGATTGTTGCAAGGAGCGCTTACACCGGCAATAGGGTATTTTCCAAATTTTTACAAACCGTTTATTTTATTCATCGGTTTCATGGAGAAAAATACATACATTAATTAATTTATTTTTCTGTTGGATTAAAGATTGGGACGAACACGTCCCAATCTTTAAATATAAGCGGTTTTCAAAAATTTGAAAACTACCCTATTAAAATTGCTGTGCTGCCTATCAGCAATTTTGGTCCATTGCAATATCAAGTAATGGGTAATATCTGAAAAAAAAAACAAATTGGAATTTACTCAAAATCAAAATCAAAATCAAAGCATTTATTTCAAGTAGGCCAGTTACAGGCACTTTTGAATTGTCATAGACAATCAAAGGAATATTATTAAACACTACAAAAGTTATGGTGCTACAGTCCCAGTCACAAGACATAAAAACTGTGAAAGTACCGTAGATGCCCGTTCCAAGAAGTAGATCTCTATGGAGAAGAACGTGCAAGAAACTCCATGGACACTCTTTTTAGATCGCCAGAATTATTACAGAACCTTTGTTACATCATTCATTTGAGGTGGTACACTATGTGAGAACGATGTAGCAAGTTTTTGATTAAAAGTGCCCAGAGTAACAATTAAAACAAAGACAATTCAAAAACAAAATGATCAATAATTATTAAAATAAGCCGTGGCAGCTAAGAGATGACCAGTCTCAACTGACAGCGCCCGTTCACGAACATGACACATGCATCAGCACCATTCAGCTCAACCATTTTGGAGGGAGCTAAATGATCCGACACACGCGCCACCATCAGCGAGACATTTGAGTGAGCATGACACACTCTCAGCCGCCAGGGTCATTCAAGTCAACAAGAGACGTAGTTACTCAGTGAATGACAGCACTGAAGTACATAGTACTCACACAATGTCGGCTATGAAACTATATAATACAAGGAAGATTGAATCTATACAATGCAAATACAGCTGTACAATCTTCAGTAGCTCCAACAATGGTATTAAGTATACTTCCACTATCAATTTATTTATACATTCACTGTCTCATGGAGCAGGACCAGCATGGAGCCAAGCATTATCATCAGCGATATAGTCGCTCAGTTTGTAATATGCCTGCTTACACAGTGTGCGTTTAATGCATGTTTTGAATTTCTTCTCATTCAGTTCAATGACGTTTTGTGGTAGCTTATTATAGCATTTTAAACAGTACCCCATGAAAGAAGAGTCTACTTTGGCGAGTCTGAAGCCCGGCTGAACTAATTGGTCCCTATTTCTAGTATGATAATTATGTCTGTCACCTCTTTTAGAGAAAAGATGCAGATTTTTTCTAACGTACATTATATTTTCATAGATATATTGACAAGGTACCGTCAGGATGTTAATTTCCTTAAACAGTTCTCTTAGAGAATCGCGCCTACGGAGATTATATATGGCTCGAATAGCTCTCTTTTGGAGAATAAAGATAGACTCGATGTCAGCCGCCCGTCCCCACAATAAAATGCCATACGACATTATACTGTGGAAGTAACTAAAATAGACAATTCTCGCAGTATCAACGTCTGTGAATTGACGAATCTTCCAAACAGCATATGCTGCTGAACTTAATCGCCCCGCAAGAGTTGTTATATGAGGGCCCCATTGTAGCCTTGAATCAAGTGTCATACCCAGGAAAACCGTTTTATCGACGAATTCTAGTATCTCATCATCCAACACTATGTCATAATTACTATTTTTAACATTTGGTAAGGCAAACCTAATGCATTTAGTCTTGTTTCCATTTAATACTAAATTATTTGCTGTGAACCAATTATGGATCTGACGCAGGGTATTATTGACGTCGTCTAAATTTTGGGCTCGCCTATTTATTTTAAAAATTAGGGAAGTGTCATCAGCAAATAACACCATATTGTGTAGTTGATTTTTAAGTAAATAGGGTAGATCGTTTATATATACAAGAAAGAGGAAAGGACCCAATATTGAGCCTTGTGGAACTCCCATTTTAACTGTTAAACCCTGTGAATTTACACCATTTATCTGAACTTGCTGTTGTCTATCACACAAATAAGATTTTACTAAACTAAGAGCAAGTTTACCTAATCCGTAATGTTCAAGTTTCAAAAGTAATGTATCGTGATTAACGCAATCAAATGCTTTGGAGAGGTCACAGAATATTCCTATGGCGTCTTGTGCCTCTTCCCATGCAGTAAATATGTGCTTCAATAGGGTGACACCGGCGTCAGTTGTACAACGTCCCTTGGTGAAACCATACTGCTGATCGTGTAAGATTTTGTGTGTGTTGAAGTGATTAAGCATCTGATTTAGCATTACTTTCTCAAATATCTTGCTAAAGACTGGCAACACGGATACTGGTCTATAATTGTTAGTATCTTTAGAGTCTCCAGATTTAAAAAGAGGCACGACTTTACTGTACTTCATCAAATCAGGAAAAACTCCTTGATCCACACACAGATTAAAAATTAATGCCAAATATGGCGCTACAGTTTCCACAATGCCTGTACAAACTTTGATAGACAATCCCCATAAATCTTCGGTCACTTTAATTTTGATTTCCCGGAAAGCTTTAATAACTGTCAAAGGATTTATATGTTTAAACTTAAAATCAGCCGGGCTGTCAGAAACGTTCGCCTTTAATAAAGCTATTGATATATCAGGTGAGGAATCAGAGCCTCCGTAGTCCTTACCGGTATATCAGTAAAGAATTTAACAAATTCTTCAGCTACTTCCAGATTTGAGCTTATAGGACCACAAGATGTCTGCAAAGCATAGTTAGTGTTGGGCTTTTTTTTCCTGCCAGTCTCGTTATTTATAACTTTCCAAACCGTTTTTATTTTATTTTCTGACGATTTGATCTTATTACTAATATGCATGGCTTTAGCAGCTTTGCAAGTATTTTTAAAAATTTTTGAATAAGCACCAACATATTTATTAAAAGTTTCTGTGTTAATGTAAGGCTTAAGGCCATACAGTTCAAATAGTCTTTCCCTACTTTTCCTAATACCCCTAGTCGCCCAGTCACTAAATACAAATTTGGGGTTAATGTTTAATGTTTTCTTTTCAAAAGTTTTATTGAATTCAGTATGAACTGTTGAAAAGAAATTAGCATAAAATTTATTAACATTAATATCGTCCATACTCATTACACTTAGCTTGTTTTGTAGGGAATTATTAAAGCTATTTAATTTGGCAGCCGTTATTGGTCTAAATTTAATCTCAAGTTGTTGCTTAGTTGTAATACATCTAAAAGTTACCATTTGTCCGCTATGATCAGATGGCAGACAATTAACAATAGCCTTATCCAAATAATCACAATTACAAAAAACATTATCAATACAAGTAGCAGAAGATGGAGTTACTCTAGTTGGTTCTGCAAAAATATTAGTCAAATCAAATGATTTAAAAAGATTTAATAACCTACTGCTATTTGAATTTTCTTCTAAAATATTGATATTAAAATCGCCACAAATTATTACATGTTTATTCCTGACTACAAGCTTTGCCAGAACATCTTCCATTGTAGATTCAAATAGTGAAAAATTTTGATAGTTCGGGGGTCTGTATACACACACTATTACATGCTTATCTAGCTCAACACAAGACAGTTCAATGCAATGTTCAACCGAGAGACCTACTATGTCATTACGTTGATTAAATTTTAAAGAATTTTTAACTAATATTAGGGAACCTCCACGCAGCAAATTTTTACGATTAAAACAACTCCCCACAGTGTAGTTTTCATAATTATGTAGCATTTGGTAGTCCTTTAACCAATGTTCGGTAAAGCAGATAGTATCATACATGGTTTTTTCTAAAAACATTTCAACTTCTAATAATTTGGAAGAGATACCTTGAATGTTCTGATGGAACAATTTCAAGGTACTCGTATTCTGCTGAGGCCCTTTTTTAAAGCTAGATGTTTGGTTGCAAGAAGACACATTATTGCTAGTAGATGTTATATGGCTAATAGTATCTTCTGTTGTCCTACTGACTAGTTTAAATAAGTATTATCCGGAGTGAGTCCTGAGACTTCCATGCCATCACCAGGCAAAAATATCCTACCACCAGTAGTCTCACCGTGAGATTGAGAATCTTCCATGGTGACACATGGATCCTCCTTCGTACTATTAAAACTACTACTAAAACTACCATCATAAATATGTACACAATAAGACGAAGACATACTATTTATGTCTGAGTGAATATTAAAACTTAATAGACTAGCTATTATACGTCTATATCTAATAGGCAGATATACTGAATACTGATTCGACCTAAGTTTATCAACAACAGTGTTGATGTCTAAACATAAAAGCTTGTTGCTGTAGTGACTTGCTAGGAAATGAACATACTTATTCAGCATGTGTATATAATTGTTTTTTCTATTAGACATTTTCTCAAAATACGGAAAAGCACACAAAATGATTTTATGACAATCTAATTTTAACAACTCTGAAACACAATCAGTGATGTCTTCTTTTTTAACCTTAGAACTATTACCTATAAATATAGTGATGGTGGTACTAGCGTTACATGCAGTTTTTATGACTGATGACATTATTTGTTTGTAGGTTGACCCTGGCATACAATAATTTTGAGTGTTATAGCTCAGATTGTTACTTATTAATTTACCTAACCCTCTACCAATACTATCAGAAAACATAATTGAATGACAGTCACCCTGATTACAAGGAGATACAAAACTATTCAGCTTTGGTTGTATGTTATTATTATACACAATATCAGGTAATGGTAATCAGGTACTACATTACAAACAATTTTTCAGGATGCATATTATGTACCTAGTAGAAAATATGGGAAGTCATATATTCCAGCAAGAGGGAAATTGGTAGACCGGTACCATAACCAAAGAAGGATTTTACGAAAATCAGGACTCATAAAGAAACACGAAACATCCACCATTACCATAACTGAAACTCATGAAGGTATATTATTCAACATTTCAACTTTGCACTGTCGGGTTTGAAAATCATTTTGCTTGTATGTAAAATCGTTTAGTCGCATTAAGTCCACTTTCCGAAAACACGTTTCTTTCGCAGTTGGTCCATTTCGCAGAAAGGCTCTATATTTTCAATCATTTTATAAATAATTATTTTTCTTCTTAGTACGTCGTCGTAGTAAAAAAAAAATCTGACATTTGTAGAATATGAAAAAAAATAACAAAAAACATTATTTACCTTTTCCCATATTTATGTGAAATATTATCAAATGGGAAATGACAATCTGCGAAATGGACCAAATGCGAAATGGACGTTTCCCGAACTGAAGCAAGTGGATCAAATGCGAAGTGGACGCGATGTGCCATGCCGCTCCGAACGGGCAACCAGTAGAATCGCTCGGACCGCGGTCATCCGCAGCCTCGGCGCTCCACCTCGGCGAGTTGCGCCCTCGCGCTATGCGATCATCGGTTGGCGGGCGACCGCGGTGGAACTCAACTAAACAATCTGCTTTGTGAGTTCTTATCTTAACGTCTCACATTCAGTTTTACGAGTTCAATTTCAATGGACATAGAATGTTATTTGTTTAAGAGTCCCAAAATGTATCACTTGAAGATCTTAATAATATGAAGCTATGGTTGAAATTTAATAAAGAGCCTTGGGTAGATGTTGTGGAGAAGTGGAAACTAACAAGGACATTGCGAAAAGAAGATTTATCTGGAAAAGACAAAACCATCCAAGACTTATTTAATGAGTGGCCTTCAATCAAAGCAAGCTTGGGCTACAAACTTGTTCGTATAATTTATTATTAAATATTTCATATATTTTTTTAAATATTTCAGTTTTTTGCAAATATGCCATTCGATACTTATGCTTGTCAAAATTCGGCCTTATTATATTATGCTTTTAGAATTTTTAATAATAAATATTATGCTAATTGATATTTATGCCATTTAACAGTAAAGGTTATGTTTAGGACAAAAAATTATGCGTAGGTAATCATTCAATTTTATTTTTTATTTTTTTAGGTTGAATTAGATTTTGATTTCATGTACCCAAACCATGACCTAGAATTGTTCAAAAAGTGGCCAATATTCATGGAAAAAGCATTGCCAATTTACAGTACAATAAAAAGTTGCGTGGATAATCTGAAAACTTTGAACGACGATAGTACCACACCAGGTCAGTAGGTGCTAAATTATTTTCATTATATTAAATAAAGATAATAGACAGTCCTCATTTATTACAGGCTTAGCTTTGTAATAATTTTTAACTCCTTTCAGATGTGAGAGATTATGTTTACCTTAAACTGATGAGTTCGAAGATGCCACCCACCATTAAAATTCCAGTTAAAACCGAAGAAAATAAGAAAAAATATTATAAACCAAGCATTGCTGAATCAGAAAAGGCTTTCATTTTACATGTCGCGGTAAGTAAATAAAGTGCGCAAATAATTAATACAAAGTATTTACCTGTGGTAGAGAAGGAAGACATCTTGAGGAAATCAGCAAGTCTTAAGAACTCAACCCAATGAAGACTTGTGATATTAGTTTACAGGCAATGGGTTCAGTATTTAAGACCCAGGACATCTTGTATATTTGTATTTGTTCAACCTTGTTTCTTCTATTACAGAATCAGAGCGAAATAGTAACAAAGATCAAGCTGCGTCAGGATGAGCACTTGGCCAAAGGACTTACTTGCCAACCACTGATAGTCGTGGTAGGGTCATCGATAGAAGAAATAACCGATTACTATGTCCATTATGAATCAGTCATTTATAAGATCGACACCCTACTAAAAGCAGTAGATGTATGCTTTAAAATTTTCCATGTTTTCAATTTAGAGTACCCGACAGAGTGTGTTAACGTGTGGACCTTTATACAAAAATATTTTTACGGAATTGATTGCAAATCTGATAAAAAAATTTCAAGTGTAGCTTGCTTTATGGCGGATCTGTCTTAAAACCTTTTTAGATTGAAATTTCTATTTTGTGCCAAATATTTTATTTTGTGCATAATCAAGACATTTTTAAGGATTTGGTGATAAAAAAAGTCTAATTTGATTCCATCTAACTAAACATGTTTATTTGTTTTATGTGTTCGTCTGTGTTAAACGACTATAAATCATTTTTCTTACACTTGAAATTTAGCCATGACTTGCGACCTAACTCCACTTATTGCTGTAGACAGTTTAATTGTACCAGAATATTTTCAAATATACGTTCGTTTCGTCGTCATCTGACCAATGCTCATAATCTGAATCTACCTTCCGAAATATGCCTGTCAAACTGTAGAAACAACAATATTATTCAAGAACCGAGTACATCAAGTAGCCAACAAATAATTTTCAACTTGGACTGTAATAGTGATAATGATGAACGCCCTTTTGTTTTTGAACCTGAAAGTAACCAAGATCCCCAGAAAGATGAAATTTTTAATATCTCAACAGCCACTTTCGCTTTGTCTTTATACAGTAATCCTAACATTAATCGAAAATGTGCCAACGAAATAATTAATAATATATCAGAGCATATAACTGATGTTATTAGTAATATGTTAACTGATCTTTTATCTAGTGCTTCAGAAACAAATGTCGAAAAATTAAAAAAAGTAATTAAAACAATATCGCAACCTTTTGAAAATTTATCCACAGAGTATCAAGTAATGAATCATTTTTCTGAACTTGGCATTTATATACCTCCTAAAAAGTTTCTTATTGCTGAAGGTACATTTTCAAATACTGCCAATTCTTCTTCAATAAGACCAAATTCCGAGTATGGAGCTAGAGTACCTTTAAAATTAATATTTAAGAAAATTTTCGAATTACCCGGTTTTATTTCTGTTTTAAGAACATATAACGGTGCTGAACCTAATTCAATATCAAATTATACTCAAGGCAAGGTTTGGAAACATAAAACATCTGGAAAAGAAGGGTACTTATGCGTACCGTACTTTTTGTACAATGACGATTTTGAATGTAACAATCCATTGGGAAGTCATGCTGGGGTTCATTCTATTTCTGCCACATATTTCCAATTTCCAACTATGGGAAGTGAATACTTATCACTTTTAGAAAATATATTTGTTGCTATGTTGCATAAGTCGTCGTGTAGTAAAACTTACGGAAACGCGGCTACTTTTCACGAGCTTATTGAAGAAATTAAGTGTTTAGAGGAAAATGGCATTGATATAGCAACATCGGAAGGTAACTTCAGGGTATATTTTATACTTGCAATGGTCATCGGTGATAATTTGGGCCTTAATACTGTACTAGGATTCACAAAATCATTTTCAAGTAACTATTACTGTCGAATTTGTAAGGCCGATAAAACTATAATGAAAAAACAATCTAAACAAGATGACAACTTTCTAAGAAATCGAGAAAATTATTCCTGTGATGTTGAAACTAATGATGTATCAGTGACAGGTATTAATGAATCTTGTATATTTAACAACATTAATACTTATCACGTGGTAGACAATTTATGTGTTGATATAATGCATGACATATTTGAAGGTGTTTGTCATTATGACCTTGCTCATATTATTTTGTATTATACGGAAACCATAAAACTTTTCAATTTAGATACTCTCAATGACCGGCTACGACTATTTGACTATAAAGGAAATGAGTTAAATGACAAATGTACAAAAATAAAACGGGAACATTTATTAAAGAACAAATTTAATATGTCAGCTTCTGAAATGATGTTGTTTGTACACATTTTCTCTCTATTAATAGGAGATTTAATCCCAGAAGATGATAAAGTATGGTTATTTTTTCTTACATTGCTTAAGATAATTGACATACTTTTTAGCAGGAATTTTGATTACAGTACAATTGCTTTACTTGAATCTTTAATCACCGAACACCATGATGGTTATGTAAAGCTATTTCGTGACACCTTAAAACCTAAACACCATTTTATGGTTCATTACCCTGACATTATTAAACAAGTTGGTCCCTTACGATTAATTTGGTGCATGAGGTTTGAAGCCAAACATAAACAATTAAAAAACACTGCTTCAATAATAACCTCCAGAAAAAATTTAGCATTAACTTTGTTAATTAAAGAACAACTGTCATTTGCTCATAGACTTTATACCGTAAAAAGAGATGAAGCTAGAATAAAACTAAGTTCACGGGTAAACTTTATTCCCTCTAATATTAATGACATTGAAAATATTTTAATTCCTCAAGATGTAGAATTAACTGGTACATTTAACTGGGTTTCTTTCAATGGTATCAAATATATGCAACATGCTATTTTAATTATTTCCAACGAAGACAGGTACCAGTTTTTTGAAATAAATTTTATTTTTGTAACGGCTTCAGGAACGGATATTTATTTTCTGTGTAAAGAAATTAACTGTAACGGATTTAATGAACACCTACAAGCGTTTGAGCTCAACTCAGTTGAGGTTGACGCTTGGATATTTTTAAAACCTGAGGACCTTATCATAGCACCAACTTATTCGCATATAATGTGTAATGGAGATACATACTGTAGAATCAAGTACATGTAACTAGAGAGCCACCAAAGCAAATACAAAATCAAATCGAATTACATTCCATATTGTTTTCTTTGTTTTTGAGAAAAACTTTTACAATGTTTAAAGACACGAGACGGCATATTTTGGCAAACAACAACGACGCGTAGCTCGGTACGATGCGTAGCTTGGTACTGTCGCGAGTTGATATTCGTTTTTGATTTTGTATTTGCTTTGGTGGACACACTCGCGTGTTCTGAGCGCTCTATCTGCCTATTTCTTTGATCTGAGATTGATATAATATAAAGCCGAATTGTAACTGCGTTAGATGTAAACTTAGCAATGATGTTAAGTAATATAATATTTAGGTTTTGTATGGCGTTGGTATGCTGGACATTGTGGTTGGATAATTCTTTCTTTTTATTGCAGAATGTATCAGCATATCTAACCACCCTTAGAATCACATGATTGAAGATGATCCCTTCTGGACATCCTTTAAGACGAGCCTTTTGTAAGAGGTTACCGCAACCTTAGTTTTAAGTGCCTACATTTAAATATAAATATGTACATTAAGAAAAAAAAACTTATTTTGGATTAAAGCAAATTTCAATTAAAATTATAATCTATTGATGTTGACAGATATTATTATGGTCTGTGTACGTTTTCCTTTTACTCTTTTTGGGTTTCTATCGCAGTATTGTTAATATGTTGTATTGTAAATGCTGTTCTTTTCCTTTATTCGCAACGAGTCGCACTGAATCGTGTCATACTGACTGGTTGAGAAAAAAATTCGCAACGAGTAACAGTGTGACTCAATGCGAATTTTTATTCTCATCTAGTAACACTTGTTAGTAAATGGTTCAGTTTATTCTTCTCCTTCATCTCCTTCATCATCTGAACGTGAATAAAAAACTTTTTATTTTACCCTTAAAAAGTTTTTTATTTTACCCTTTTTAGTTAAAATACTTATTGTTATTGTCAGTTCCCCTCGATTTTTCAGGTCTTCCATCATCAGACCTTGTTTTCCATATCATGGGACCACTTTAGAACTATCTTCTTTCCAATAAAAAAGGAATCATCAAAATCGGTTCATAAACGACGAAGTTATGCGCGAACAAACATAAAAAAACAAATATACGGTCGAATTGAGTAACCTCCTTTTTTAGAAGTCGGTTAAAAAATATTCTTTAAGTAACGGTGTTAGGTAACTGCTCCAAGAGATAAATATGAACCATTTACTAACACATGTTACTAGACGAGAATAAAAATTCGCATCCAGTAAACCGTTTGTTACGCGTTGCTAATTTTTTCTCGATCAGTAACAGTATCACACAATTGGATGTCTGACTTGAGAATGGATACTTTTAAGGCTTAATAGAGCATTCTGCGATTAAAAAAATTTGTTCTTTTTTTTTACCAAATTTGAAATCTTAGAAATCATGGTAAAATTCGTCAAATTGAGCCAAAATTTCGCGTAGGGGTTAATTTTGCCATCCCTTTGCTCTTTTAAACCTTAAAACGTACAAACCATTCTCAAGTCAAATACCCAATTCAGTATGACTTGTTGCAAATAAGGGCTCTTTAATTGAAAGCACTGTGACCAATGAAACATCTGTTCAAATTGATACCTTTTTTCCTCCAGGTTCAAAATGTACACTTCCCATAATTTGCACAGGTTTCAAAAGGTACATTTCCTGAAATGTCCACTTCTCAAAAAGTACATTTCTCAAAATGCACCTTTCCCGGAATGTACATTTCCCTAAATGTAATTACCCAAAATGTACATTCTTAGAACAAAAAGTACTTAAATAAAAATAAGTTAACCTTCTCCATATTTATGTGATCCTGGTACTTTAAAATCTGTTCAGTCAGTTATTCCTATTAAGAATGTACATTTTGGGAAATGTGTACATTAAGGGAAAGTTGCATTTTGGAAAAAGTACTTTTTCGGGAGTTGTACCTACCTTTTGAAACCGGTGTTCACTATGGGAAGTGTTCATTTTGAACCTGAAAGCCGTTTTAAATAATTATTTTGTGCCACATTTGTTTTGTGACACACTAGTTGATTATTTCATGTGAAATTTCAGTTCTTACCTCGCCTGTAAGTGAATTGTTTAAGTTTTATTGTAAAAATAATTTGATAACAGTTATAATATACTCAATTTTATTCATTTAATATTTTGTTTTCTTTTACTATTTTAGTTATAACCCGAACAAAATTATTGTAACATTTTATCATACCATTCAGATTTAATTTGTTTAACATTTAAATGTGTGTTTTTAACAGTTAAAATTGGAGTACTTTTTGGTATATTTTGTTAAACATGATCTTTTTATATTTGATTTTGTCTTTCGTTTATTTTTTATTGGTAGTTTACTGATTTGTAAATTAGGCAGCTGACTACAAGTCTCTGGCGACAAAGTATACACGGTGACTTTATTAGTGCGCATAATTTTTGAGGATGTTCGTTCAGTCGGACCATTAGTTTGATGGTCTGAACATCCTTATAAGTTATGCGCACTAGTCACCCAGTATATTACGCTACGAGAGATTTTCAGTCAACTAATAATTTACAGCTTTCATGCATAATGGCGAAACATGTTTAATAGAATATACCTACATCCTGTTCGTACATTTTAGGAGAGCGCATTTTGTGTATTTTACTACTAAAAGTGAAGTAAAGTATACGAAATGTGCTCTCCTAAAATGTACGAAATGGTATGAGTAAATGTTACAATACTAATTTTACATATTTTATTACAATACCTTACGTAAAATATGCAATACTTATTTAATGTAATATACGAAATCATACGAGTAAATATCACAAAATTAGTTTTGCATATTTTAAGTAAAATATACTAAACCAACAAGAAGATATCTAATAAATTGTATGAAATTAATTTCACATTTTTTACCAAACACTTTTAGTTAAACATATTAAATCAACATCGTTAAATGGACGAAAGTAATATACGTGAAATATGCAGGACTCGATTAGCTGAATATACTAAATTAAATGAGTAAATGTAGCAAAATTAATTTCATATATTATACATAACACATTTAGTGACATTCATTAAATTTCATCGTGAAATATACAGGACTGGATTAGTTGAATATACAAAATGAAATTAGTAAATGTAGCGAAACCAATTTCACATGTTTTACCAAACACGTTTAGTTAAACATATTAAATCAACATCGTTAAATGGACGAAAGTAATATACGTGAAATATGCAGGACTCGATTAGCTGAAAATACTAAATTAAATGAGTAAATGTAGCAAAATTAATTTCATATATTATACATAACGCATTTATTGACATTCATTAAATCTCATCGTGAAATATACAGGACTGGATTAGTTGAATATACAAAATGAAATTAGTGAATGTAGCGAAACCAATTTCACATGTTTTACCAAACACTATTAGTTAAACATGTTAAATCAACATCGTTAAATGGACGAAAGTAATATACGTGAAATATGCAGGACTCGATTAGCTGAAAATACTAAATTAAATGAGTAAATGTAGCAAAATTAATTTCATATATTATACATAACACATTTATTGACATTCATTAAATCTCATCGTGAAATATACAGGACTAGATTAGTTGAATATACAAAATGACATTAATAAATGTAGCGAAATCAATTTCACATTGTTTACGTAACACGTTTAGTGGTATTTATTAAATCTCATCGTAAAAGATCAAAAGTAATCGACGTGAAATATACAGGACTTTTTAGTTGAATATACAAAATGAAATGAGTAAATGTAGCAACATTAATTTCACACATTTTACTTAACACGTTTAGTGACATTTATTAAATCTCATCGTAAAAGATCGAAAATAATGGAAGTGAAATATACAGGACTTTTTAGTTGAATATACAAAATGAAACGAGTAAATGTAGCAATATTAATTTCACATATTTTACATTACACGTTATGTGACATTTACTAAATCTTATCGTAAAATATCGAAAATAATCGATGTGAAATATACAGAACTTTTTAGTTGAATAAACAAAATGAAATGTGTAAATTTACTAAACGTATGGGTTACATAATCAACCAGTTCTATTTGGTAAAATCAACAATTTCGTGTGTAGGACCTATATTAACCCGCGGATTTGATAAAATTTACGCGGAATTTAGTAAAATCAATCATTCTTTTTTTTCAGTGTAGTACAAGTCTGACAGTCCCTCCTACCCTAGCCTGTACATATGGGAGAACTCATTTGACGATTTTACCATTTTAAAAAAAATACTTTCCGCCCGTCAGTACAGGCAACTTGTTATCTCCGGTGTCTGCTGAGTGATCCTACTGACGGTGGTAGGCAGTCAGCCAGCCTCATGACCACTATCCTGTCGTAGTCTGGCGCCAAAGAGAGGCAAATACCTTACCCTACCCTTTCACAAGATTTCTGTATTTTTTTTACAGAGTCCTTGAATTATTTATTGCGAACGTGGATTTTCTTTTTTTCAAATTAACGTCACAGTTCCAATTTACTTTACGTCACAATAATGGGAAAAGTCATAACAAGGCCTCAGTTTTGATGTATTCCCTCGGTAATTAATTATTGATTGTTTTGTTTCTGATTTTTTTTTTTAACTTGGACACTTTTAACTTGCTACATCGTTCTCACATATTGTACCATCTCAATATGAATGATGTAACAAAGGTTTTGTAATAATTTTGCCGATTTAAAAAGAGTGTCCATGGAGTTTCTTGTCCGTTCTTCTCCATGGAGATCTACTCTTTGAAATGGGCATCCACGGTACTTTCAGAGTTATATCTTGTGACTGGGACTGTAGCACCATAATTTTGTAGTATTTAACTATAATATGTATAGATGTCTTTGACAATTCAAAGGGCCAGTACTATAACTGGTCTACTTGAAATGAATGCTTTTGATTTGATTTGGTACACAGGAGCTGCAGTTACTTCTGGCTGAGTACGTTCCGTCTTAGGCTTCATCTTCGCCTCTGGGCTGTATTGAGGCCAAGAGGAAACCCATAAAAATAAAATGAAACACGATGGGGCAAGTGACTGTTGGATTACTTAAAAGCAGAAAGAAATTAATATGAACTTCCATACAGAATTTTTGAAATTAAATGATCAATCCAAAGGGTATTTATGAGGAATTTATTAATTAAAAGTTTAAATTATCTCCCTTTTAACCTGCTTCAAAAATTTCATTTAATTTTCGTTTGGAAATGTTGAAAGTTACGCAAATTAAGGCCAACTACGGACAGAATTGTGTAGGCGTTAATTTTAGCTGTTTCAAATCTGCCAGTCAACGCCATTTATTCCACCTATTTCTGAGTATTTCGTGACGAACATACTAACCACTGATTAACCATTTAGCCAATCTATATTTTATAGCGATATCACAGACGTGAGTTTAAAGTCAAAATGAAATTCATTTCCCAATTGAAAATTGACAGCGCACCAGGCCTTGATGGTATTTCCACAAGATTTATAATAAAAATTAAAAATGCAATAATTAAACCGCTAACACATATCTTTAATCTGAGCCTGGAATCAGGAACTTTTCCGGAATGCTGGAAAGTTGCTTCCGTAAGACCAATTTACAAAAATGGCCCAACAGATTTACCTGGAAACTATCGGCCAATCGCATTACTATGTATTTTTTCGAAAATTCTAGAGAAATTAGTAAACAGCCGATAAGTGAACTTTTTTGAAAAACATAGGTTAATATCAGAGAGACAGTTTGGATTTCGGCGAGGAAAGTCAACTGAAGATGCGGCTATATTACTTACCAACTCGGTAGCAACTTTCACTGAAAATGGAGAAAAGGCCATAGGAGTATTTTTAGACCTTGCAAAGGCCTTTGATACAATCTCTATTAAACTCCTTCTGAAAAAACTGGAAAGTGTAGGTATACGGGGGACGGCACTCGATTGGTTCACAAGTTACTTATCCAATCGCAGACAGTTAGTCAAAGTAGGTGAATACTCAAGTGACGTGCTTCCCATCGACTATGGAATTCCACAGGGCAGTACACTTGGACCAACCCTTTTCAGCTTCTACATGAATGATATTTTAAATCTTCAACTAAAAAACGCAGAAATAATATCATGCTGACGACACAGCAATAATTTTCCACGCTAACTCTTGGGAGCAAGTGCACCGCCTTGCAGAAACTGGACTAGTAACTGTCTCCAAGGCGCTTGACGAAAATCTCCTGACTCTTAACATAAAGAAAACAAAATTTATAACCTTCTCCAAAACAATAGCTAGTCGACCGCCACGTCATCTAAAACTAAAATATCACACATGCTGCAGTTACCAAATATCGCTGCCTACACACTGTACATGTACAGCTATAGATCATATTCCCTCAATAAAATACCTTGGCATAACACTAGACGAAAACCTCTCATTTAAATCACATATCCGCCTGCTATCTGGTCGCGTTAGGAAACTGATATACGTGATGAAGAAACTGCGTGATTGCACACCTACTGAAATTATACGTTTAATTTACTTCGGTCTATGTCAGTCAGTTCTTCAATACGGGATCTCTATTTGGGGTGCATCTGGAAAAAGCACTCTTATAGAAGTAGAAAGAGCTCAAAGAGCAGTGATAAAAGTGGCACTAAGGAAGCCTTTCCGTTACGCAACAGATCTTATTTACAATGAGTTCGCAGTCCTGAGAGTACGGCAACTATTTATTTTAAATGCTACATTACATGTACATAAAACCCTCAAGAAAAGGTCGGATTATGAAACAATTGCGTCTAAACGTGTCTTCAGCATTCCACTTCCCGAAGCAAATAGCCTCTTAGCCAGAAGATGCCCGTATTACTCACATATACATGCATATAACAGAATAAGCAAACGATGCGAAATTAAAGAATTGAACAATTACTCGTGCAAGAAAACTTTAATTAAATGGTTTGTTAAACTGTCATATGAGGATACAGAAGAAATTCTAAGTTAATAGACTCACAGACACAATTGAAGACCAAAAAATATGCAAACACACACACATACACACACTCACTCACACTGCCCACTTACACACCACAGACACGTCTCACTCCTCTTACATACAACTCACACACAACATAAGTACACATACGCAGCCCTTTATGTACTTCTTTAAAATCATTATTTTACTGTTTACTTCTCTTTTGTTATATTTATTTGAATTATTAATTTGTTAACCTTAATTGTTCACAACTGCATTTTTATCAAAACGAAACAATGTCCACGATATAAAAAATTAAAGAATTACCTACCGTGACTACCGCAACTCAGGTCCCCAAGATACAGGAAAACCTAGTTTGGGGACCGCCGATCAAACAAACCATTGTTTAGTCATATTAGTTACAGATAAAACAAAATGTTTAGATTTAAGGTTATCTTTGTAACAGTTAAATAAATTTATTCTTATTCTTATTCTTAATCTTAAATCAGATACATCGATTTTCGCAAATAGTTACTTACTATTTTATTCTGTTATTAGAAAAAAATGAATTATGGTAACATTCGTCCAAGTGTTTAAATTGTCCACATGTCATTACGTAAAAATGTGAAAAGTTTTGTTATAAAGTAGTGACCGACCGAAATTTCGGTTTCGGTTTCGGTTTCGGCCGGTTTCGGCCAAAAAATCTAGTTTCGGCCTTAGTTTCGGTTTCGGCCAAAATATAGCCGTAACTTTCGGCCTTGCCGAAACTCAAGTGTTCGTGCATTCTCGTGGGCCGTTTGGCAAAATTCGTAGCTAACACGTGCTTGCTCACCAGCGGGGCCCCGGCTCAGTTCACCACCATCCAAATAATCGTGAGTTTAACTGCCAAGAGTAAGTCTTGTATATTCATGTCATAATAAAATATATTTGTTACGTACTTTAATGATTAAAGAACTTTACAATCGTGAAGGCAGTGACTGTATTCAAAATATATTTTAACGGTTTCTTCTTTGAAATAAATAATGTGATTTTTTTTCAACTCAGTAATTTTGTGTTGCTGAATATAGTGCGATTGTTGGGACTTCGAATCCAGTGAAACATTGAAAACAATGAATTTTTATAATTTAGAATAGATTATGGCTCAGCAGAAGTTAAATAACAAAGAATAATAGCAATTTCTTAAAAATCTGATATTTCCATAAGTTTGCCGTATATCATTACTTCCCAGAATTTTATCCTTATTAGCGACACTATCGAATGGTGTAATAATACAAGGTGTGATTTTTTTTCCACATTATAGTGGTTTCGATTTATGCCCAGGATTATAGATTTTTCTAAAATCCAAAGATGCAGTTTTAGTTATCGTCAAAATCGGTCTCGAGACTCCATTCAACCTTATACATTGCCATCAACGCCCAGTTGAAAAATACACCCTGTATTTTTTGTGTTAATAAAATGTTACAAAAAAGAAAATTCTGAAAATAAATTGATATTTTAATGTGTCAAAAAGTTTCGGTTTTGGTTTCGGTTTCGGCCGAAACTGAGAGCAAGGCCGAAAGTTCGGTTTCGGTTTCGGTTCGGCTGAAAAATCAGTTTCGGTCGGACACTATTATAAAG
>CATPAA010000045.1:0-11426 GCA_954870645.1 Agrotis clavis
TAACAGCCCGCTAAGCAAGCAGAAATCGCAGCAATATTGCTGAACGTCACAAACGGGAGCACGCAAAGCCCCTGCAATGTGTGAGCAATGTTGACGCAAAGCCCTAACGGCCACCCATTATATATACCCCGTAACTTACCCAGCCCTAATCTATAAAACTTTCAGTAACGTTCAAACGCAATGTCACGGTAATATTACAGCTGAAATTTTCAATAAGTATCTAGGTAAAGTTTCAAAAACTTTTGAGTGTTACATTGTCACAACTTAACATTTATAATTTTTATGTAAGTAATGTCATTAACGTTGCATTGATGTTGCAAATGTAAGTTACATGGATGCTTCAGATCTAACATTGCGTTTATATTTCGTAAATTACTTTAAAGTAACTTCCAAATAGTACGTTGCATTAATGTTGCAAATGTAACTTACATGGACGTCGCAAATTTAACATTGCATTAATATTTTCTAAATAACTTTCAAGTAACTTGCAAATAGTAAGTTGCATTAATGTTGCAAATGTAAGTTTCCAGTTATATGCGTACAGTAAGTTGCTGCAAAGTTGTATTTAAAAGTTGTGTGTAAGTTTATCTAGATATATTGCATCAAAGTTTCAGTTGTAAGGTTCCAGTAACTTGAATTTTTGTTGTTGCGGCAATGTTGCAAATAAAAGTTTCATGAAGTTTCCATAGCAAGCTACCAATAATGTTACGATTATAACATGCCATGAATTGCAGTTTGCTGCAGCAGAAAGAATACAAGGATACATACAACACGAAGATCAATTGTAAAAATCCAGGAACTACCTGATTACGAGAATTATTTTATCTTTTGATAATATTATTTATATATTTTCGAAAGACAAAATAATGCTCTAATTCCAGATAGTTCCTGGATTTTTGCAATGGACCTTCGTGTTGTATGTATATCCTTGTATTCTTTCAGCTGCAACAAGCTGCAATTCATGGCATGTTATAATCGTAACATTATTGGTAGCTTGCTAAGGAAACTTCCATGGAACTTATTATTAATAATCATACTAGGAAATCAAACACTTATAAAACAGAACTAAAAAATAAACATTTAAAAACGAATAGTAAATACAAAAATTCAAATTATTTAGTAATTATAGGAATTAAATAATAAGAGGTAATACAGTGCCCATACATTTATTAAAAAAAACAATTTATAATAATTATCTTTATCATTATCCTTATATTTATTATTACAATATAATTATTGATATTTATCCTATTTTTGTAACCTACGTTGTAATTTGGCTTGACACAATGGTCACAAATGCACAACTTCAGATCCAAATAGTTAGAAACAAAGTGAGTGGCTAGACTGATATCAGGCTTGCAGGTGCATTTTAAATCTGAACCAATAGGAACTTCTACAAGTGGATTATGCTACCAAAGCATTTACTTTGGTTTAAAAAAAATATACATGTATTCACTATTAAACTATGTCATTTGTATTCAATAGGGAAACTATGTCAAATTCTAATGTTTCCATTCAGACAATATTTGACATCGAAAAGAGATATAGTGAGATTGCAATTGGTGAGTACAATGATAGATGGGTATACACTTTCATTGGAAACAGCAAAAAAGATACACCATTGAGAATGAGGGCTTATATCGTTTATCCACCCTGAGACAGCCACCCTAAGCTGGATACTCGGAAAACGCGTGTCTATCCACCCCATCGTACTTGATTCGATAGTATGATGGGGTGGATAGATGGACAAGCGTTTTCCGAGTATCCAGCTTAGGGTGGCGATTAGTCCAATTCGCAATTGGTCCAAAATAAAAGGATATCCAAAATTAAACAAAGGAGGTGATTTATTTGGATGCATTATAATTATACCTACATAATTATAAACGATAAACAATACGAAACTAGTTTTTAATTAATGGCTTCAAGATACTTATAATTATGTACAATTAAAATGCATACAATTATTATATGACCTCCTTTGTTTAATTTTGGATAAATCCTTTTATTTTGGAACAATTGCAAATTGGACTAATCGCGAATTTGTTATTTTTCACCATTGGACCAATCACGCTTAGACGGTGGCAGCGTTTGATCAAAAGACTTATGAATAACATCATATTCAAACATATACCTATACCACAGAATATATAACCTATACATAGTAAAAATACTTAAAAAATACAATCTTATTTGGAATATAAATCAGCGACTAATTTTCACGCTTCAGTCTCTTACCGGCGTGCTGGAACCACCCCATAACGTGACGCTCGAAGCTATTGTCGGTAATATTAGGGAATGTCTCCCTAACGGCAACTGTTAGAAAAGAGAAATGCCATAAGAATTTTATATAAGCAACAAAAGCATTTAAATTAAAACAATAATAACATTAATTTTTAAACGGGCACGCCGCAATTGCGGCGGTAAGACCCCTCTTTGAGGAGTGGCTGGAGAGAAGTCATGGCGTCCTGACCTACCGCTTGACGCAGGTCCTCACCGGACACGGAAGTTTCGGGAGGTACCTGTGTCTGATGCGAAAGGAGGAGACGCCTGGGTGTCACCACTGCGAAGATCGCCCGGAGGACACGGTGGAGCATACGGTGCAAGACTGCCCAGCTTTGGCGGAGCACCGACGTGTCCTCACGGCTGCGATAGGCGGAGACCTCTCGCGCCCAGCATTGGTCGCGGCCATGCTGCGGGGCGAGACGGAGTGGGAAGCGGTCGCCTCCTTCTGCGAAGCAGTAATGCTCGCGAAGGAGGAGGCGGGCCGCGAGCGAGAGAGGACAGAGTCCTCCCTCCGCCCCATCCGCGGTAGTAGACGCCCACGGCGACGGACGTCGCTAGATGATCTCCGGCCACCGTAGGCGCGGGCATGCGGGCAGCGAGTAAAGGGCAACTCGCTGCCCGACCAAGGACCATGCCCGGGTCGACGGCGCGTTGTGTCCCACGCGCGCCTCAAAGAGCGTCAGCATAATGACGGGGCCCCCCTCTCAGAGGGCCAAAGCCTGCCGGGGTCGCGGGATTATTTCCTTACCGTGACCCCGGAACAGAAAGGGCTATTGAAGGACACCGTGGATTTTAGTCAGTAAAAGTCTGACAGTCCCTCCCGCCCTGCCCGGGGTTGGAGGACTCATTTGATGATTTCACCACGCTAAAAAAAAAAAAAAAAAACTTGTATACATAGAACCAAACTGTCTTCCTTCTCTCTCCTAAAACAGGTTCACAAGAGCCTCGGATGACAACTACTGGTTCTCAATCACTTGGTGTAACTAATACCAGTATAATATTATTATGATAATGCTTAAAAATAACGTTATAAATACTTACGTTTTAATGTAGTCATCAAATTCATTGATGACAGTTTGTAATTGTTCTTTTTTCCAGTCCATGAGCAGTATTGCCCTAGGTAATTAGAAAATAATTTTTCTAAGCATCGAGTGACACAGTCACGTTCTTTTGCTCCTCCGGTGTGTCTCAGCATGTCAAACTAAAATTAAAAAACAATATTTATTCAATTATTATATGATAAATATTATTATCAGTGTCTACTGTTTTGTGTCACATTCCTTTGTCTCTTTTGTGTAATTATTAGTAGGTAGGCTATACTATAAATCACGTACCAATTCTCTCCGAATGCTCTCATTTTCGAGATTGTCTTCTAGGGTACGAAGCTGCGCAATTTCCATTAATGGGAGTTTTGGTAAGAGAGATTTTTGTGGCTCAAGTGACGGAACTGGTTTGTACTTGGCCAGAGTTATTTCCAATGATTCAACTTTGCGCATAGTATACATTACAAAATGTTTTATCTGTTTCATCTCCGATACAAGTTCATCTGCATTAATAAGAAATAAAAACACTTAGTACCTACTTAAGCACATAAATTGACGGAGTATTCCTGTTTGAGTACCTATTTTTTGAGCACCTATGCATTTAGCACCAAAGTATTCCCATAGGTTAATGCATAGGTGCTCAATAAATAGTTGTTCAAACGGGAATACTCCAAGTTGACTATAAGTAAACAATCTAGAATTAAAGAAGAATACAGTTAAATAACAATACCTATAGAGCTGTTTCCAGAAAAACTTGAACCGCCTTTTGCAGAATCGCTTTGAAGACTTTCTGTGTCACTCGGTGTTTTTTTTAAATTGTTAATTGATGGAGATTGTTGCATTACGTCGACAGATGAGCTCGCCATATTATTATCATTTCCAAAAAAGTTTGAACCGCTTGCTTCAGAAATGACAATGCAATCTTCTGATTTTTTTGTATTTTCTTCATGTCCTTCAATTTCCAAGACGACTGCTGGAGGGGGCTCCAGTAAAATTTTCGCGTTGATTATGTCTTTTACAGTAGGAAAATCTGTTTCTGCAAAAACATAAATAATAATCATTATAAGCAGGTATTATGAATATAGGTTAATATACTAATCAGACAGACAGACGGACAGGTGAGTGATCCCATAAGGGTTCCATTTTAACCGACTTCAAAAAAAAGGAGGTTATCAATTCGCCCAGTTTTCATATATGTTAGTCTATATCAGCGTCCGAACAAATGTGCCAAATTTCGATTTAAGTAATTCTTTTTTTGTTGTACTAGGTATTGTTCAACTTAGGGTACACTGCAAGTTTCATCAAAATCGGTTCAGTAGTTTTAGAGATATGGATTTTTTTATGTTGTGACGGATTACAAGATTAGTGCATAGTAAGAAAATTTTGTATTTTACAAGAATTTGGGTTGAATATTTAATAAATAAACTAAAAAGGGTAAAATAAAATATTTTCAAAAAAGTAACTTTAAAAGTAAACTTCTTTCGGAAGTCGGTGGCTAAAAATCTGTGAAATAAAAAATAAAGCCATCGACATCCGAAAGAAGTTATTAATTAGGTTATTTCACCCTTTTTTGTTTTGTTGTTGTTTTTGAAGTCGGTTACTTTTTTGAAAAAGTTTTTATTCCTCTTGAGGTAAGGAACCCTAAAAACATGTAGGTACAGTACAGTATGATGTAATTTATACAAGAACATATTAATATTTACAGGAGGTTCAACGGAGATTTTTTTTAAACAACTACAGCTTTTTCATTGTCAGACTTAGAAAAATTAAAAAATACACAACCGCCTAGGTAAATGAGAGAAATCTTTGAACCGTTTCTTTTCAATTCACATAACTGTCTCAACTTGCAAATGACAAATTCTCATGTGCTACATGAGATGTATATCATGTGTACCTAGATACTTCGCACGTGAACCGAATACAAACAACTAAAAATTGGCCAAAATATGAAATCCTTGCACTCCGCACTACAGCCTAAACGTGTGACAATAATACTTACCGTCAACTGCAGGTGGAGGATTATTTTTCTTTTTTCTTTTCCTCTGACTTCTGATTCTCTGACTTCTGCCTCCCTGCAAGTGGTACTGTTTTGTTTGTCTTTTTCCACATTGGCTTCTGTTAACGTTGCTGTAAATATTCAACTTTATCACTACAATATTATAAAACAAAGTTACTTCCTGCCGTATCTGTCCCTATGTATGCTTAGATCTTTCAAGCTCCGCAACGGATTTAAATGAGGTTTTCAACTTTTCATCAATACATTAGAGTGAAGAGGAAGGTTTACACATCTATATTGCACCCGTGCGGAGCCGGGGCGGGTCGCTAGTTTAATAATAATTAAAAGTTAATGTTATTATTATACTTTTATAAGTCTCTGCCTCTTCCTCTGGAAATGAAACGTGAATCATACTTACCATAATATCCCACTACTCGAACGTCATTGTAACATATCCAATCATTTCAGGCTTTTCTCTCCATATTTTTTGCAGGTGGCCACATCAGTTTTGTGTCTTCAAGAAGCCATTTTGATGGTGCAGCTGACACAAATTCTTCCCCTTGGGCGGTAAAAATTACCACCATATAATTGCGCTGAAAATATAATGCCATATAATGCAATGGTTGTAACTGACTGACTTTTTTATTCTTGAGACAATATTTAGCAAAATGACCAAAAGATTTACATGACCTGCATTGGAAGCTCGCTGTCGACTGTCTCTTCGACCACGGCTCCTCCGACTGCATGACATTTTCACCAGGGACACTGCTGTCTTTGATGATTCTTTCAGCATCCTGCTGAGCGACTATGAGCGTTTTTGTTAGCTCTTACATCCTCTGATATGTCAGATCAGGTTTTTGCAGCAATCTTTGACGAACATGTGACAAGTCATGTATTTAAATTTGCAATAAAAATATATTTGATGAGCCCTTCTCTGACTGTGCCAAACTCACAATTTTTACTTTTGATCTCCAAATCCGTAAGGAATTCTTCGATGCTTTCGGATTCCTTTTCGATTCGTCCTGCCGACGTGTGAAGAATGTATAACTGCACATGGTCACATTTCTTCGCGGCTCGAAGTAATTGTCGAATTTGGATTTGACTTCGTTGAGCGTGCTCCCATCGAGTTTTAAATTGAACGTATTAAATATATTTAATCCACGTTCACCAATTAAAATGGAATAAAATTGCGATTTCCCGTTTCTCGCTAGACTTGTCCAGGCCTGTAGCTAGCAAATAAAGTTCTAGCTGCTGCCACCAGCGTTTCCACCACTCGGCATTGTTTTTAGCTGGATCTGACGAAATATTCAATTGCTTTAGTTGAGAATTTAAACTTTTTTCTCCTTCGCCATCTTGACGACGCCACCTTGATTTAGCATTTTTTCGACAATCTTCAGATTTTCTTCGATTTCTTTTAATGGACTTCTGACAGCTTATGTGGGGAATTATTATGAGATGCTTTTTGATCTTCAATGTTTAATTGTAGCCAGACATAATAGATACAGGACAGTAATATGTAATTAACAGTCGACGCCCGACGGGGTTATACAACGCAGTGACCAGTGTTGCCAGTATGATTTCCCAAAAAAGTACGGTTGGCTTTCTGAAAAGGTACGGTTTTTAACTTCAAGGTACGGTTAAGTCGGGAATTCGGGATACTCAGTTTTTTACTTCTTCGAGTTGGGTGTGCAAAATTCTGCTGTTTACATACCTATCAGAAACTTGAATCCCTATCGAGTAAGTATTACAATAACAGAAAAGAAAAGAAATTACAATAATAATGTTGTTTAATTGAATTAAAATACCGGAAAAACAAAGTTAGATGTAGGTAATTTGATATTTTTAGGTCTAAAAACATCAAATTACATCTATTTTTTTTAGTCGAAGTTTGAATCAATCGCAACTCGAAGAAGAAAAAACTGATCTAATTCTTGCAAAAGTATTCCGACCCGTACGGTTTTGCTAGAATTTTGGCAAATGCTATGGTCGACTCCGTCCACTCAAATTCTACAGCGAAAACAAGTTGTTTTTCATAAAAATATGAAAATAATGTTCAAGGAACTAAAAAAAAACATTTAAGTAATTTGTGTATAAATTTCAGTGTCAAATGAAAGGGAACCCAAACAGCCAAGTCTTATTTGGTTGGAAGAAAAAAGTTTTTTAAACGCAAATTCAAAATGCTGATAAAAACAGGAAAAAGCAATTTTTTTTTTTACCCTGTGTAGTGAAAAATAAATAACTAGTATAGAAAAGGTACGAAAAAAGTACGGTCTACTCTGAGGTACGGTTGTGGTACGATTGTGTGATGAATAGTACGGAAAACCGTACTACGGTCTGGCAACGCTGGCAGTGGTAAATTTTGGTTAGTTTTATTTTTCACCTCTCGGTGTGCTTGAACGGGGTGTTTGACATTTAGTCAGTATAAAAGACTGGATAATTGATTTGAACCAAAGAGATTTAAAGAAACTATAGAGCGGGCATTGGGAAGATTGTCATACAAAATTGTTGATGCCATGCGTCAGTAGCACAATCTAAGCGTTGCATAGCAACGCGACTACTAAACTGAGGGATTTTTTACCTATTGGTAAAAAGTTTTGGATCACAAATTTCTTCGTGATGTCCCGTCTATTGCTCGTATATAGTTTAATGTCTTTGATTTGAACGCAGCCCTGTGAGTTATTAGGTCCCTTTGGTAGATGAAGTGAGGAAGGGTCGGGGAAAGCAATGATACCTATATTATATATAATCTGAGGTAGATACGTCTTACTGACGTCTGCGTGGCGATACAAATACAAGCTAATTATCTCGAGTCAACTCAGTCCGTCCTGCGTGTGGCTGCGATGCCAATTTATGTCAGCGGGAGTTTGATAGGTAAAAAATAAACAAAGATGCCTACTTGTGTTTTTCGAAACTGCAATACTTATACTGGGCCGGCTGTAAAAAGCAAGAAGGATGTGTCTTTTCATTTGTAAGTATCGTCTAATCTATTTAGAACGGAAAATCAAAAATTTTATTTTACTCAAAAATCACTGTCGCGCGGTTGCCGTTTTGCCACCTACACGAACGAGACAAATAGTGCGTTGCATGTATGAGTGACAGAGAGAACGAGAAAATGGCGTGCGTTGTTGTCAGTTTGAACGATGCTAGAGGATGTTGGGGTCGTACGGCCATAATTATGGCCCCATATGGCCGTACGACTCCAATATTATTTT
The DNA here is from genome assembly GCA_954870645.1 of Agrotis clavis. NCBI lineage: Eukaryota > Metazoa > Arthropoda > Insecta > Lepidoptera > Noctuidae > Agrotis > Agrotis clavis. The sequence continues at coordinate 8,535 of CATPAA010000045.1, forward strand.
TCACCACTGGTATTTCCATTGTAGGTAAACACAACAACAACAACACAACAATCAACAACAGAATCAACAACATTAATTGACTTTCCAAATTAATTTCTATTTTGATTTAGATTTCCTAAAGACGGTTTAACAAAAGAAAAATGGACACAAGTGGTAAGAAAACAACGACGAGAAGATTAATGGATGCCAACGACATACCTACTCAACTATTTGTTCTCAACACTTGTGGAAAGAGACAAGTAGGTACGTTACAAAAAAAAAACTTTTTCAAAAAAAATGTAACCGACTTCAAAACAACCACAAAAAAACTTCAAAATATATAAATAATACCTATAAAAAAACTTTTGTTTCGAAAGTCGGTGACTTTATTTTTTGTTTCATTGACTTTTTGTCACCGACTTTTATATTAGAGAATAATAAAATTTTAAGAAAATAAGCTATTATACAAAGGGGATAGCAGATTTTATTCTGGAGGGTGAGCCTATCGGTCACTCGCCATTTTGTTTTTTTTTTTCAGAATCGTGGTGCACAACCAAAGTTGAGTGTGCCCATGAAGTTTCTTGCCCGTTCTTCTCCATAGAGATCTACTTCTTGGAATAGGCATCTACTGTACTTTCACAGTTTTTATGTCTTGTGACTGGGACTGTAGCACCATAACTTTGTAATGATTAATTATATTTTTTATGTCTTTGACAATTCAAAAGTGCCTGTAACTGGTCTACTCGAATTAAATGCTTTTGATTTGATTTTGAATAAAATTTGTAAATAAACATTTTTATTTAAAAAAACTGTTTATTTTCTTCATTCTGCCTTCTATGCCTATTTTTCCCCATTTCACTCTAGCTGGGAGCCGATGAAACGTCATTGTCTGTCGTTGACAATTGCCATGTCAACAATATGTTTCTAAAATATCGCCATGTTTTTATTTCTTTACAATGTGTATGACGTCTCTATTGGTAAAACCTCATTGGGGGAAAGTGTAGTGATTGGCCCATTGGCATCGCGTCATAGCCGCCACTCGGGATTCGTTGTTTTGTGCGCAATGTTTGTGCCTTTTATTGTGCGTTTCATTTGTCGAACGATGCGCAAAGCGATCCCCACTCCAAATTAAAATATTCGCGTTTGATCGCGAACGGTAGTAGCACGGTAATATTATACTGTGGTAGTAGACTACCGTGGGTGCGGCCAACGGAAAAATATGCAACGGCAGTCAGCTCCCGTATTTGCTGGCTTGCGGATAAAATAAATTATCTTAGCTATTTATCTACTATTTTCGAACGCAATCGTGTTTACTTATACTACATAAAAAGGTGCAGGAACTTGAAAAAGTCATTTTTATACCTCTATGAACTTGGAAGCTTGTATTGATGATTCTAATTCTGTAACTACATACGTCTTACAGCCGCAATTAACATTATAATCAACATACAAACTAGCACTGGCCTGCAAATTGCAAAAAACGTACGAAATTTTGAATATCGCGGTCTGGTTGGAGCCTAGCCTTCACCTTAATTTGTTTCTGTACACCAATATAAAAGTAGAGGCATTTGGCACGGTTGGCGCATTAAAAAAAAACTGGGGGAAAAGTATGAAGCAGAGCAAAATTAGGTACTCGACATAATTGTTGCTATGAAAAAATTGGTAGGCGTCAAAAGTTTTCATAGGTAGGTATAGTACTCGTCGCATTATATTTTCTGATTATTATTTCAAGTTCTTATTCTTCTCTTGTTATAAAGTTAGAGACTTTACACACGGGCCAGTGTGTAAAGGGAAGTTTAATAAATTGAGAAGTTAGTGATATTGTCGAAGAAGCTTCAGAAACTTCCGGGTGATACGACAGGTGTTAAGTTTGGTGGCTTTTTAAAGCATGTGATAGCGTATGTGAGGGCATGTGTAGTGTGTTAAGGCTCTGTATGAGGTACTTAAGATAATACTTCTTTCCTCTTGCGATCTCCACCTCAAACCAGCCAAAAAAATAATTACCTATTATTGTTATTATAATATTTTTGGGAGGTATATTAGGTTGGTATCTTAGGTGTATAAGCCTATAGGTACATTTGAAGGCATGCACATTTCTGTGGTAAAAATATAAGGTAGATATATAATTAACATTAATTATGACATCTACTATTAAGTAAGTAGGTACAAGTTCCTCATACACTTCTTATCCATCGTCTATATGTACACCCGTCGTTCTGACCGTCATTCAGGTCCGCGGAGTCACTTAATTGACTTATACTTAATACATTTAATTTAGGACAGCCATCATAATATCATTTTTATAAGTACAAACTCGGGTGCTAGTATATGTACTTAGGTACCAATCTAACCAATGTTAGGTACCGTACCAAAAAACTTTTCCAGCAATTACAAATATATGATTCCAGCAAAATTTTTAAGCTAACTTTACAGAACGATCACTTGTACGTTGTCAATAAATGAAAAAAGTTATATTACAAAAGACGTTTTGATGCAATTTCACTAATTAACATTTCAGTAGCTTTCACCAGCAAGGTAGAGGCAAATATTAAATAATGATGTTAAAAGAGTAACGTTGTTGCAACACGTATTTAGGAACGTTATAATTAAATGGTTGTAGCGACGTTATAATTTAACGTTTTACAAAGTTAAGTGACTTAGGTTGTTGCAAAATGAAAATTAAAACTTTCAATTGTAATTTAATAGTTACATTATAAATATAAATTTCAATAAGTTTCGAAAATAAGGTCTTAGCTAATATTTGACAATTACCACAATATTATCGGTACATTTGTTTTGTAACTTCCAAATGCGTGATAAACAAACTTACTGAAACTTCTTGTAAGTTTCATGTTTAGTGGGAACATTTTTAACATTCAATTATGTATATTTACCTTACGTTTACGTGGAACA
>CATPAA010000046.1:0-14884 GCA_954870645.1 Agrotis clavis
ACCTACTAATTATACTATATAAAGCTCGATTACCACTCACTCACTGACTGACTCACTGATTGACATCATTGTTCTCCCAGATGGTGAAGGGGGAGGTGGGTATATTTTGACAGATTCGTATACAAGTAACTCTCGTGAGTATGGGAAAAATCCCAAACCTCCCCTTTTCACCCCCCCTCTCCCCCCTCCCCATCGTATCTCGGAAACTAAGAGACCTGTGTTTTGTTTTTTTACGGATTCGTATAGAGGAGGCTCGGAAAAGTAAAAACGATTTTTCAAAGTCCCCCCCCCTTTCCCCCTTCTCCCCCCTTTAGGTGGAACTCGGAAGTTGACAGACCTGCAACATTTTTTTTTTCAGATTCATATCCAGGGGCCCAGTGTTGGTCAAAATCATTTTTCAAAACTCCCCCCTCTCCCCCCCTTCACCCCTCCCCCCAACGTATCTCGGAAACTAAGAGACCCGTGTTCTGTTTTCTTACGGATTCGTATAGAGGAGGTCCGGAAAAGGAAAAGCCATTTTTCAAAGTCCCCCCCCCCCCCTTGGCTCCCTTCTCCCCCCTTCAGGCGGATCTCGGAAGTTAACAGACTTGCAACATTTTTTTTCAGATTCATATCAAGGGGCCCAGGGTTGGTCAAAATCATTTTTCAAAACTCCCCCCTCTCCCCCCCTTCGCCCCTCCCCCAACGTATCTCGGAAACTAAGAGACCCGTGTTTTGTTTTTTTACGGGTTCGTATAGAGGAGCCTCGGAAAAGTAAAAAGCATTTTTCAAAGTTCCCTCCCCCTTGCCCCCCTTCTCCCCCCTTTAGGCGGATCTCGGAAGTTAACAAACTTGCAACATTTTTTTTTTCATATTCATATCAAGGAACCCAGAGTTGGTCAAAATCATTTTTCAAAACTCCCCCCTCTCCCCCTCTTGACCCCTCCCCCCATCGTATCTCGGAAAAAGTAGGTAGCAGTAAAGCGAAGCGAAGCGTAGCGTAGGGATAAGGTCATGATAGCTTTCCGGTGGTAGGTAGGTCCCGAGTGGAGCGAACCTGCGAGACCGAGTGGAGCGAAGGGGGGAGGTGGCGAGCGAAGCGAGCCGGCGACCCCCGTAGCGTAACGAAGGTTGAGTGGGTGAAGCGTAACTCGGGGGTGACGACAAGCAAACTTACAAGTAACTCTCATGAGTAGGGAAAAAGTTCCAAGCCTCCCCATTTTGGCCTCTCCCACCCCCCCCCCCCCCCCGCAATCTTATCTCAGAAACTAAGAGACCCGTGTTCTGTTTTTTGACGGATTCGTATAGAGGAGGCTCGGTAAAGTAAACACCATTTCTCAAAGTTCCCCCCCCCCCTTGCCCCTAGCGAAGCGTAGGGATGAGGACACGATAGCTTTCCGGTGGCAGCAGGCGTAGCATGGCGCCGTAGAAAGGGGTTTTGTCGACGGAAGAATAGACAATGTGGTATTGTTCATGCAATAAGGTTTAATTTTATTTGGCACCGCCTCGTTCCTAATGCCTGCAAATAGTGCTACGCTTTAGATTAGTTTATTATATTTATATAGATTAAATACGCCAATATTCATTGTCATTGGTAAACCATCCATAGTAAATAAAAAAAATCTAAATTCATGAATATTGCCAGTCCTAAGCCTGGAAAACCTGTTAAAATCTAACTGAAAAATTGAACTAATTATCCCGTAAGGTTGAAGTATGAAGGAAGATCAACTTTGTTACATAAAGTTTGTGTATGTATACCTGTGTATAATAGGTACTTTCGTGAATAATTGTGATGTGATACATATTCCTATTGGTTTCATGTCGTAACGCATGTCAACAATTCGACATCGCACTGCAATATAATTCGCTATCTCATGTCTATTTAGTGATATTAGATCCTAACATGCCGCCAGTACATACATCACAGAAGTGATGGTGGGCCGTCGCATAGCGCGACATCTCAGGTGATGTTCGAAGTGATGTTCGAAAGTAATATTACGCGTTATGAAATGTAATGCCATATTGCATTACTTTCAAAAGCACTGTTTTGCGCATGTCTAGCTGTAATAGCATTTAGCTAAAAGATTTTTTTTTATTTGTATTTTAATGTCGTATGACCAGGGCTCGGAAAACGGTTTATTTTTCGAAACGTTTTCGTCTTAAATGCCTACGAACTTTATAGTACCGGTTTCGTTCGAACGGAACGTAAAAAAAAACGGTATTAGAGAAGAACAATATTTTATCGTTTTTGGTTCATAAAACGTTTTAAACCGTTTTTTAACCATTATTTTGGCTTCAAGACGTAGGTACAAGTTTTAATGCAAACATTTTTAGTTCGTTGATATTACACGTTGATATTACACGACCGCGTGGCATGGTTTCTTTCGTCGTTTTCTCGAGTAATATTATAAACCTACCTATAGTAACAACAATGAAAGACGTTCATTTTTTTTTATTTTTTTTGAAATATTTTAAATGAAAATATATGTAAGAAAAAGGCTAACCAAAATAATATTGAAAGAATATAAGTATTGGTGAGTAGTGAGAGCCTCCTTGATATACACTCGATCCTGTACTGTGGGGCTGTCGTGGCATATGGTAAACCACGTTGTTCTGTTAATCCTCTAAGCACATAACTGGAGGATTCAGGTGTAGGTTGAGGAGAAGTAGTCAGGTCATATCTCATTTCATTTACATGGATGATTAGAACTCTATACCCCCAAAAAATTGTGGCTGATGGGGCCACTAAAGGTAACTCCAATATTTAAAAGTGAGAAGGATGGAGTTTCGTGTGTATAAATGTGCTGCCATGCATGTAAAGCAAGAGGAATAATGGAATCTGTGGGAATTCAGATTGCATAAACATTAGATCCCTCCCCACATCCAAAACCTATAAGTGTTGTTGTATGTCCGAAGCAATTGGCATTAATGTAGTAGACATGAAACAATCGATGAAGGATCACTTCTTTCTACGCAGCAACAAGCCTTCAACGGTTGGGTCATGTCGATTTTAATGTACTCTTTCGGCACACTCAGACTAAACTCGACACCCTGGATAGGTGAGTCCATACTCTGCTACCCATCTGCAGTCCATACTACACCACCCACGTGGCCACGTTTATCCGTGATGAGGCTGTATAAGTAAGTGTCAGGACTTTTATGCAAAGACCTTCCACCACCGAGAAATGTGCAGTCCCAGAGTATACCCGTGCCATCGTACGGTTGACATAAGTCGGGCATACCAACTGTCGTGCGTACTTCAACTCATGTCCGGGTTCTGGACGCTATAATCCGGGGTTTTCAAACGTTTTGTCCTGGTTTCCTAATTTTAAAGATGGCAACCCCTTGTATCTTACCGGAGCTGCACAGTAATTATGACATGCCCAGGCAGTCATTATTTTTAGTGGTATTATTTTGAAACTATGATGTCTCCTACCTAAGACATTTATTGAAATCAACGATGTCAAGGGCAATTTTGTTCAAAATTGTGATGATTAACGTACTTATTTGGATAAGGATTAATATCTTCATCATCATCATCATCAGCCGGAAGACGTCCACTGCTGAACATAGATCTCCCCCTTAGACCGCCACGCCGAAAAACAATTCGCCACTTGCATCCATCGGCTACCCGCGACCGTCACGATGTCGTCGGTCCACCTAGTGGGAGGCCTGCCTACGCTGCGTTTTCCGGTGTTTGCCATTCGAGAACTTTTATTCCCCATCGGTTGTCAGTTCTACGAGCGATGTGGCCTGCCCATTGCCACTTCAACTTGCAAATTTTATGAGCTATGTCGGTAACTCTGGTTCTTTGCGGAATATCCATGTTCCGGATTTTATTCCGCAAAGAAACTTCGAGTATAGCTCTTTCCATTGCTCGTTGAGTGACTTTCTAGTCTCTCTAAAAGGCCAGCAGTCAAAGACCACGTTTCAGAGCCATATTTCATCACTGGCAACACACACTGGTTAAACACCCTTGTCTTGAGACATTGTGGGATTCTCGTTGGGAAGATATCACGTAACTTCCCAAACGCTGCCCATCCGAGTTGGATTTTACGGGCGACCTCTTTCTCGAAGTTGGACCTACTCGTACCTAACTGAACAATCTGTCCAAGGTAAGTATAATAGTCTACAACTTTGAGAGTATCATTCCCAACAACAACCGGTTCGGGTGCCACATGGACATTCGATATGACTTTCGTCTTGTCCATGTTCATTCTAAGGCCGACCCGTTGGGAAACGATACTAAAGTCGCTGAGCATAGCATTGAGGTGCTCCAACGATTCTGCCATGATGACTATATCATCGGCAATGAAACGAAGGTGAGTGATGTATTCGCCATTAATGTTGATGCAGAGTCCGTTCCGTTCCAAGAGCTTGAAAACGTCCTCCAACGCGTTCGTTAACAGTTTCGGAGAAATAACGTCTCCCTGTCTCACGCCTTCTGCAATTGGATTGGTTTCGTGCTCTCTTCCTGAAGTCGGATGGACATGGTACCGTTTCTATACAAACACTTCAACACTTCGATATGCCTATAGTCGATATGACATCGTTGGAGGGACTGCAATACGGGCAGTATTGCAGTCCCTCCAACGATGAGGTTTCGATTGAATCGAAGGCTTTTTCATAGTCCACAAACGCTAAACACAATGGCCGATTATACTCCTCTGTCTTCTGTATAATCTGCTGGCGGAGCGTGTATATGTGGTCCATAGTACTAAAACCTTTTCGGAAACCGGCTTGTTCGGGAGGCTGGAAGTCATCAAACCTGCGTTCGAGACGGTTCGAAATGACTCTTGAGAACAGCTTATATACATGGCTCAGAAGTGAGATTGGCCTGTAGTTCTTCAACAAGATTGGCCTGTAGTTGTCCGGGATATCCTCAGTGTAGTGTCGAGTCAGCTTAGGTCTTGCGTCTCGAGCTGTACCGACACTGGGTTTTCGTGTTGATGTGTATAACTGTCCGTAAAACCTCTCAAGCTCTCTTAGGATTTCCGGTTTCGTCGAAATGATGCTGCCGTCGTTAATCTTCAGCTTTGTCATTTGCCTCTGCCCAATAGACGAATCCTTTGCGAAGACTTTTGAGCCTTGGTTCCGCTGGATTGCCTCTTTGATCCGTGCCGCACTAAAGGCACGCAGGTCACGTCGCATTGATTTAGAGATTCGTCTATTGAGTTTGCCATATTCCGACATATCAGCTGAAGATTGCAGCCTCATCTCGGTCCGGTCTTGCATAAACTTGATGGTTCCGTTCGAGAGCTTTTGAGGTTTATTGCGGCGCGGGGTCTTAAAGAACTTGGACCCCACAGCTTGGACAGTTTCCACCAACCCATCGTTAATCTCGTCCACAGTTTCGCATTCGGTTAGGCACTGGAAGCGATTGTGCAGTTCGAGTTGAAAGTCTTCTGGATTCCGGATTAATATCATGTTAATGAAAATACCTTCGCAAATAATGCATTTTTTTTAAATAAAGATTTCCAAAAAAAGGGTTTTTGTGATTCAACCCTGAAAGATAGGTATATGCTCTCGCGGACTTAAGAACGTTTCTTTAAGATATATAATTCCGTAAAACATATTTTTTTCCGTATCTTTAACCGTTTACGCAGCGCACGCAACGGAAGCTCTCGAAAAGGAATACATTGTCCCTATTTTGAAACATTACTCATTACTTTGCCTGTGCCTACCTAGTCATCCGCAATAAATGGACTATCCAACTCAATAAGAATTTTTAGATTCCCTCCAGTAGTTCCTGAGATTAGCGCGTTCAACCAAACAAATAATAAAAACAAACTCTTCTGCTTTATAATGTTTTAGTACCTTTAGATTTTGAAATATTGAAATTTGAAATTTATAACTTAATTTACGTCCAATCTGTAACGAGAATGGAAGGAGTTTGTAAGAGTAGCTCTAAGAGTGGCGTGAATGAAAGAAAAATAAAAAGAAACACGTTTTAATAAATCCTCAGAAAAGTATACAAAAACAGCTCAATTTCTAAAACATACACTAGATCGATTTTGATCCATACCGTTTGTAGTACTAATCACCACTATCAGAATAATAACTCTGTCAACGCAAGTTGCTCTACCCCAAATTATACGTAAGCGCATCGAACAGAATGATGAAACGCAAGGAATACAGTCATGCGGACCGTGCGGTATCTACTCAATTTAACGACTTTGTCGGCGCACCCCCGTCCCCCACGTCCTGCGGTATTAAACCGGTATTTTAAGGTCTTTCAAAACGTTCCCATTTCGTTTTCGTTCCGAACAAAATGAGGTGCAAAGAACTGTTCTAATCGTTTTAAAAACGTTATTTTGGAAAACGTTTTCGAGCCCTGCGTATGACGTTTCTTTTTTTTTAAATCACTGTTGCTCACTGGCAAAGGAATAATCGTATACAGCCTAAAACGCCGTACTCGATATTGCTATACTACTGAAACTTGAAATTAATTTTGGGAAAAAAATAAAATAAAACAAAGAATTACATACAACATTTTTTAATCAATTTCTTTTTAAATTTTTCGAATGCTTGTTTTTGCATCGCAGGCAAATAACGAAAATCGTTAAATGAATTTTGTAAAATAAATTATCATATTGCACCCATGGACCTAAAAAAAAGGCGGACGGAACTTCACTAAGAAACGATTGAAGCACCACAATGGCGGCGGCGTAAATATGTGTGTGTGTGTATAGGGATGCCAGATGAAGGAAAAAATTACCCATTTTTAAACAATATTTAATTAAGATCTCCCTTGAACTTAAGTTTAATTACAATTTTTTTGTGACGGATACCTATTTTTAATATAAAGGTAAAATAATTTAAGCACATTGGATATTAAAATATTTACAACTCGTTTAATGTTAGTAAAGTTTTACAATCCCTTTTGGTGATTCAAATTTTTGTAGACTTGTCTTTTGCTATCGACACATCTAGAAATCCCTTCTAATTTACTTAAGTGGTGAAAAGGAATGTTTAAGTATTTTTCGGCTATAAATATTTAATTAAAGCTATTTTATGTTCCATTCCTACACGTTTACATTCCTATTCCATGTCTACACTCCCTTATTATTTTTTTTATACAATCATTTTTCCATGCATCATTTGCTGTGGGAAATCTGTAAAAATATAGAAGAATACAATAACGATAAATAGTAACTTAAAATATAAATCTCCCAATTTTAAAATAATTTGAACCTTGAAATAGTTGCAACACTGATTGATTTCGAGATGTTTATTAAATTTATTGACGTAAAATCGAGAAATAAGCTTCATATTGACATGCTTAACTATGAAAAGTGATCCCCTGGCTTTTTTAATTGAACTACTATGGTTTAGACAACTTTTTGCAACACATGACGGCATACTTTGATTTTTATTGGACAAAATAACACCGTATAAAACCGCGAGTGTCGTTCGAAGCGTAATGGCCGACGGCTGACTTACTATGGTGTGAATGTGTGCGTGCTGGCTTGTCCACATTAGCGCACTGACTTACTATGGGTGCTTCAATTGTTTCTTAGTGAAGTTCCGTCCGCCTTTTTTTTTAGGTCCATGATTGCACCAGTTCATTATTGTAAACCTTTTGACACAACATTATTTTTATGAGCATTGTGTTCCGCATTTGTTACAGTTATCACTTATCACTGTACTGAAACACCTCACTGCACCTTTGGATGGGTAATTTAGTCTTTTTTTGCTGCCGTATATTCTTGATGGTTTATCGGTCGCCTCTTTCCAAAACATGGTGAGGTGATTATTTTTCTACATCTGCTATTCTCAGGATTTTCACAGGTCTTCCATCTGCATAATGAGCTGGAAAAGAAGAAACATTATGTTTAGTATAAAGAAATATTATGAACCTCGGAGTGGGTGGATGATAGTGTAAACCAGTTGAGTTTTATGAAAACATTATGTTAATTATGTATTCAGTAAAACATATTATTTAAGCATGTAACTGTACAATGAATTCTCTTAAAAAGGTCTATTAAATTAAAGGAACAATATATCTTTGCCTACTACCAGGCAGTCAAAATTTAGCACCCATACTAAATAACAATTTGCAAAACATTTATTTTTATACTAGCCATCGCCAGCGGCTTCGCCCGCGTTTATGACGAAAATTAATTAACAGGAATTTAATCCTGGGGTAAAAGGTATCATAATAAATTAAAATAATCTGAGTAACAAACATCCATCTATCCTCACAAACTTTGGTATTTACAATATTAGTTAGAAGTAAGGTTAAGACAGCAAGAAGTAATGATAGCTGATGTTGTTTCATCATAATATTTACCGGTATACTGCCGAGTTGTTGTTCCACTCAAAATCTCATCTTCAGTAAACAGGGAAGGACAGGCACTGCCAATGAGACGAGATTTAGACGTATTGAAGTTCTTTTCGAAGTGCTTTGACAAACAAAAAGCTTCGGAAGTTGTTCAGGTGATAACGATTGCAGTCTTGCAGATCATCACGGTTTAGTTTAGATACTTTAACCACACAGCGAGTCTTTCTCATTACACGGGAAATGATGCCAAATAGCGTCTGTCGCGAAAATTTACAAAACGGAGCACTCGTAATACATTTTGCAAGTAGCAAAAGTAAAGTAGAGACACTGGAGATTTATTATTACAGAAAAAGCGGACAGGATAAACAATAAAGATCAATAATAGCACCAGCAGTAATGTCAAACATACGTCATATGAAACAAAAACAAATGGCGGCCTACCAGCGCCTACGACGGCCAATCACAGACGACCAGAAACGTCAGTCGACATTAAAACAATATGGCGCTACGTCGAGCGTTTCGTTGTATGAAGATTATCACCCGTGGGCGCCATGTTTCCAAATTCGAAGCATTTGTCATAGACTAAAAATATAAAGATAGGACACCTACACTTTCGTAGGTAGAATTGACCGATGTTTCGTCATAGCAGAAAATTTAATAGTAGTAGTAGTATAGTCTATTAAAGTGTTAATATTTAGTTAGTAACATTTATTTTAATAACCGGCTATGTGAGTATCGAGAGTCGGGACACGGGCATAGTATGGTTCCGTAGTTCCCGTTACCAAAATCGATCAGAATATTAATTCTCCACGTAAGCGGCAGAAGTTAACAAAACGAATATTAATAAAATAGTTGACTTTTCTTGTTCTTAAGGCAGTTTGCTTATTTTAATAATATTATGTTCCTTAGCAATACCCGATTCCATAGGTAGAATATAAAAAGTGTAGCTTCTATGACGGTGACATCGAATATCTGTAACGAATCTAGACGCGCGCACTCATGCTGGATGGAACCAGATGGGACCACTTGGGACACAGTGGTGATGCGTGGTGTCGCCTCTGGTAGTAATAATAGCTCAATGTTTATAAAAAGTTTTTCTGTTTTCTAGGTCTAAAGGCCTGATTACACTATACGATTCGTCGTGCCCTAAGTCCCTAATTTCCGATGGATTGGGTGGTGTGATCGCTGTTAGGCTGAGGACACTAACAGCCTAGCAGCGATTACACCACCCAATCCATCGGAAATTAGGGACTTAGGGCACGATGAATCGTATAGTGTAATCGGCCCTTATAAAATTACAGCTTGACATAAAAATGTAGAAAACCGGAAGTCACCACTGTCTTCGCGCTACCAGCACTGAATGATTTTATTTTAATTTTTTTCACTTATTACGTTAGTTTTATGGCACCATAATAAATCTAACAAACCTGCGGCCTTTGTTTACATCAAATATCAAAGATTTTAAAACGCTGTCAGAAATAAAAATTTTAGTTCCGTGTCAATCCGTTCTGGCCAAGCTGTAAAAAAAGTTGACTAGCTTATTACAGTTTGGCAAAAACCAGTAGAAAACCGGAAGTCGCCACTGTGCTCTCGCGTTTTGTTTGTTTTATGGCACAATAATAAATGTAACAAACCTGCGTTCTTTATTTATTTTATTTGTTTATTTATGGTCGCTTTTTAATATAAAGGGTCATTAGCGACCACATTTAACAATATTATAATTTATATTTTATTTTTATAATTACAATATTATAATTACGTACATCAATAAACAATTACAGCTTGGCAAAAAACTTTAGAAAACCGGAAGTCGCCACTGTCTTCGCGCATCCAGCACTGAATGATTTTATTTTATTTCATTTCACTTATTACGTTAGTTTAATGGCACAATAATAAATCTAGCAAACCTGCAGTCTTTGTTTACATCAAAATATCAAAGATTCTAAAACGTTGTCAGAAACAAAAATAATGTCCATCAATTTGAATTTTGAACTTGTTAGTGTTGCCGTTTAATAGCCTCTTTGTGGCTAGATCTAGCGGATTTTCAACGGTTTTAGCCAAAAAGAAAACCATTTTAGCTACCAAAGTAAATCTGGCCACTTCTGGCTGATTTTTCGATTGTTAAACGTTCTTTAATTACTATTAGAAGTATACCGACTAATTAAACCAAACTACAAAAAAACAATTAAAAATATTAAAAAAGCTTGCCACAGTTCTGTTTTGCCTGCTGAAGTCATAAACAAAGTCACAAAAACGGTCAAATCGGTAAAACAAACTGAATTACCATCCACATCATCAATCAACCATTGTCGAAGAGATTAACTGAATCTCCAAATGACATTGTAGAATTTGAAATTGATTTTTATTTGAAACCAAATAATTGACAGTAATTATGTTTCACTAACTGTACAGCTTGGCCAGAACGGATTGAAACGGAACTTTTTTTTTTTTTTTTTTTTTTTAATATTTATTTGCAAACATGCGATCGGTTCTTGAACCATAAGCAGTTGTTTTAAGAGAGTGTTTGGCATGTTAGGCTTGCCCTCCCATTGTTAGGCTGCCTTTGTATATTGCTTTACTCAGTGTATATTATCCCAAGTGTGCAGTCTTTTAAGACGTCTTGTTGGCAGCGATTTACTTAGAGCCTGAGCAAGTCGGTTTTCGTGATTTAGTATCCTCTCTCTGTAAGCTTTTGTCATAATACTGATTTCCTCTTTGATGGTGTGAACTTTCAGATAATCATGGATTTCATCCATTCTTGTATACCATGGGGCATTCACTATGGCTTTAAGCACGCCATTTTGAAACCGCTGGAGTATTTCAGTGTTTGAGGTTTTTGCTGATCCCCACAGCTGTATGCCGTAAGTCCAGACTGGTTTTATAACTGCTTTGTAAATCAATACTTTGTTATTGACAGAGAGTCGAGATTTTCTTCCCAATAACCACTCTAGTGTTCTCCATCTGTGATTGAGTTCATCGCGCTTTATTTGGATGTGAGTCTTCCACGTCTGTTTGCGATCGAGGTAGAATCCGAGGTACTTTACTACAGTATTGTGTGGTAGCTGCTCATTACCCAGTTTCACAGCAGGGCAGTCTCCCTGTTTAAGGGTAAATGTGATGTGGTTGGATTTAGCTGCACTAGCTTTGATACGCCAGCTCTTCATCCAGGTATAAAGCTTATCCACGTGCGACTGTAGCTTACTGGAAGCTATTTCTGGGTTGGCGTCAGATGTCAGCACTGCAGTATCATCGGCAAAAGTGGCTGTCATTACAGTTTCCGATTCAGGGACATCTGCTGTGTATATCAGATACAGGAGGGGCCCCAGGACAGAGCCTTGTGGGACTCCAGCTCTTATGTCGTAAAAGTCTGAGACGGCATCATTAATTTTAACAAAGAATATACGATTTTCCAGGTAAGATTTCAATGTCAGGAATAGGTTGTGTGGTAATGTTTTTTTCAGTTTATACAGCAGCCCAGGGTGCCAAACCTTATCAAAAGCTTGCTGTACGTCGAGAAACACCCCTGAGCAGTATTTTTTGCTTTCGAGAGTATTTCTAATATGTTCACACACTCTATGGACTTGTTCTACTGTCGCATGTCGTCTTCGAAATCCGAACTGGTGTTCTGGGATAGTAGCGTTTTCGTTTAAGTATTTACTAAGCCGTTTTGAGATTATTTTTTCATAGACCTTTGACAGTACAGGAAGCAGGCTTATTGGTCTGTATGAAGACGTAAGGTGCGGTGGCTTTCCCGGTTTAGGGATCATAGTTATTTGAGAAACTTTCCAGATGTTGGGGTAGTACGAGGTTCTTAGAATAGCGTTAAATAGGGAGGTGATGAACATTATTCCTTTTTTCGGCAAGTTTCGCAATATTTCTGCAGTCAGAAGGTCAAAACCAGGAGCTTTTTTGAGTTCCAAATCAAGGATGGTGCGACGCACTTCTGCAGGCGTGCAGCATTGGAGAGGGGGGCTCAGTTGGAGGTCACTTTCAAGATATGAGCTCACTTCGCGGTCAGTCATTTCAGTTCCTAGGTCCTCATTTGGGGTGAAGACGCTGCTAAGAAACTCCCCGTACGCTTCTGCTCTCTCTTCATCCGTTTTAGCCCATTCACCATTTACTTTTTTGAGCGGGTGCTGTGCTAGTTGCGGTTTTCTATTGGATTTTACAATTTTCCACAGTGAGTACTCATTTTTAGCAGGAGCTGATGGCGTTAAGTTTTCGAGATGTTGTTGCATTGTTTCATTCTCCATCTCAACTAGATTTTTTTTAAGTTCAGCTGCTGCTTTGTTGAACGCTCTTTTGTCAGCAGGGTGTCGACTACAGTGCCAAACCCTTCTAAGTCGTCTTTTTTCTAGGACTTGGCATTTGATTTCCTGCGGCAAGTTGCGATGAGTTTTAATTTCGGTAGTTTTTTTGTCAGATGGAGTACAAATCCATGCCGCTTTCTGTATTGATTTAGTTATGTAGGAAGTAGCACTTTCAATGTCTTCGTCGGTTTTAAGAGGAATCTTCAGGTCTAGATTGTCATTGAGGTATTGCTGAAAGGCTTCCCAGTCTGTATGGTTGTTATATAAGTATTGATTTCTTGACCGATTTATTACATATGTGCTCATTGTAACAATGACTGGCGAGTGATCTGAAGAGCTGTCGTGGCAGCTAGAAACATCCAAGAAGTAGGATGGTACCCCTTTGTAGACGAAGAAATCTAAAAGGTCAGGCAGTCTATTTGGGTCTGCGGGCCAATATGTTGGTTGACATGTTGTGAGGATATTTATACGGTGTTTGTCGATGCTATTCTTAAGGTTGCGGCCTCTAGTCAGTGTCAGCCTTGATCCCCATTGAGAATTTTTGGCGTTCCAGTCTCCACCAACAATAAATCTGTTGCCTAGAGTTTTGAAAAAGTCGTTGAAATCCTCCTCACTGGTTTCGTGTCCTCTTCTCTTTTTTGGCGGACAATAAATCGATGATATTAGAATAGAGCCTTGGCTATCATGCACCATGATTGTAGTAGATTGTATTTTTGAAGTTCTGTATTCGGGGATTAGTTGATGCTTAATGCAGCTTCTTACTATAACTGCAGTGCCAGCGTGCGCTGTGTTGTCTGGGTTATTTGTAACGTATGTACAGTATCCGTCTAGGTTGAATGATTTTTCATCTGTAAGGTGTGTTTCGGATATAAGCACTATATCAAGGTTGTGTACTGTAAAAAGTATTTTAAGTTCTTGTTTTCTGTCCAGAAGGCCATTTATGTTCCAGCTTGCTATCCTTAGAGCCATTTTAACGAACAAGTTTATGGACGATTGTTGTCAAGAGGGACATAAGCGTACCCATTTGGTCAATTAGACGGTCTAGCTTTTCCGCTTGCTTTGAAATAATTTTTTCTAGGATAGTCGAGTCTCCTGTTGTGGCTTGTGCATATGTTTTGGCTGATTCAGTGTTGGTAGATGGTTTTTCTGACAGGGTTGGTATGTTTCCGATAGTTGGAAAGTCTTTTTCTTCAACTTGTATCAATGGTCTTGTTTGCACTCTTGAATTAGACTTCCTTTTCTGAATTTCTTGAAATACTTTGCATCCCTTGTAGCTGGCCGCATGGTCCCCAAGGCACAGTGCACATTTTGCTGGTTCATCTTTGGTCTTAGGGCATTCTAGCGTGTTATGATTTTCTGCGCACTTAACGCATCTATATGGACGCATGCAATAATTTTTCGTATGCCCATACTGCTGACATCTCTTGCATTGAGGGATGGTTTTCTTACGTTTGGGGTCTTCAATATTGACAGATGTGTGGTAGATGTATTTCAGGTTTTTTATTTCACTGTTGTTGGGGCCTGGCTCAATATTAACGAACCAGGTTGACATTGGTGCTTTTGTTTGCCCATGTCTGGCGTTTATAATTTCACCTTTCACTATATTGCCAGTACTTTCTATTGCCTCTTTTATAGCTTCCATGGGTGTCGAAGGATGAAGGTTCTTGATGACGATGCGGTATGGTCGTTCGTCTTTTGGGGTGAACGTGTGCCCTATCAATTTCTTCTCTCGGACTAGTACCATAAGTTTTTTGTAGGCATCAATGCTATCAGCTGTCACACGAAGTTGATTCTTGGTTACTATTTTGAAGGAAAAGTGAGTTATGTTTAGAACCTCTTCAATCAAATCTTTGAGCTTAGTGACGTCTTTAATGCCATAAAGCATAAGTGGTGGAGGCTTGTTAGCTCTTGCTTTTGGTACCGTTTCTTGATTTTCATCTACTTTAAGTTCCGAGTATCTATTTTGAGTTGGAATTTTTTCCGGAGATGGAGTGGGGCTTAATCTCATTCTTTTGCGGCTATTTTGCATAGCCCAACCAGTCTGAGCAGTGTGTGCACTTAGGGATTTCTTTTTGTACTGTCGTAGTATGGGTATAGATGAAACGTGGTGAAACGGAACTAAAATTTTTATTTCTGACAGCGTTTTAAAATCTTTGATATTTGATGTAAACAAAGACAGCAGGTTTGTTAGATTTATTATTGTGCCATAAAACTAACGTAATAAGTGAACAAAAATAAAATAAAATCATTCAAAGTGCTGGTAGCGCGAAGACAGTGGCGACTTCCGGTTTTCTACATTTTTATGTCAAGC